>JAOTRH010010909.1:6087-17710 GCA_034768845.1 Heliamphora exappendiculata
ACGCCCCCCCCCCCCCCCCCCTTGTCACTACGCAACACCCGAACACGCGTGCCAAATTCATTTTTCACTCTCATACAAAAGGAAGTAAACACAGATAACACTTCGGACTTATTCTTCAGTAAATAAAGGAAAGTTGTACAAGAGTAATCATCAACAAAACTAACATAATAACGAAAGCCAAAAATAGAGGTGATCGGACTAGGTCCCCATATATCATAATGAACCAAATGAAACAGAAAAAAAGCTCTTTTATTGACGCGAGATGGAAAAGGCATACGCAAGTGCTTAGCAAAGCGACACGACTCACACTCAACAAAAGACACAGAACTCAAACTAGGACAAAGAATTTTAAGACTCGACAAACCAGGATGCCCAAGACGACAATGGACATCAAGAGCTGAAGAAGACAAAGCAGAATATGCCTAAGCAAGAACAACATCCAACAGGTACAACCCTCTCGAGACCCGTCCTCTATTGATAATCATCCTCGTCGTAAGATCCTGAAAGGCACAATGATCAGAGAAGAATGTCACTGAACAGCCCAAAGCAGTAGTAATCTAACTAATAGATAACATATTAAATGGGTTATTAGGGGTAGGCAGGACATTATGTAAAAGAAGATCAAGATTAGGCTTCGCGACACCACAACCCTCAACTGCTAAAGATGATCCATTGGCAACTAAAACCCCAGCGTGACCAGGAGTTAACTGATAATCTGAGAGAATACCTGAGGATCCAACCATATGAGCAGAGGCTCCAGAATCAATGACCCAGATGTGTGGAGTGGCCACACATACAGTAGGATTACCTGCGAAAGTCGCCGTTGGTAACTCAGGAGCACCCATACCCTGCCCAATTTGACTTTGCAGATAGAGGTCATGCTCAGCCGCAGTCATCTCAACAACCCGTCTGGAAGAGGTAGATGCTCCCTAAGGGCTCACCTGGCTATAGTCCTGCTGGCTATGATCAGCTGTGGCATTCGCCACTAGTGGGGGCTTCCAATGAAGCTTGTAACACTCACTCTGAATGTGCCCCCAAATCCCACAATAATGGCATGTACAGGTTTCACGACCGCCATCACAGCCGCCTCCGCGACTAGACCAGCCTCCACCACGACCGCAGCCACGACCACTGCGACCACCACAAAATCCCACCATAACAGTATGATCAATACTCTCTATAGCAGATACACCACAAGACTCATCCCGACGGGTTGCCCAACTCACATGATGGAACGTCACAAAAAGAGTGGGAATCTCCGCCCCAACAAGAATCTGAGAGCGAGCGGAGCCAAATTCGGCAAGAAACACACCACCAATAGCTGCTGCCTCTGCTCCTGAAACTATAATAACTTATTCGTGAACTGTAAGAGGCGATCAAACTCGTCAGCCAAAATCTTGAACTGCATAAAGTGATCCTGAACAGTCTTCCCGGACTGCTGAGGCTTAAAGAAGCCTTTCATAACATCATAGAGGCATGAAAGATCATCCGTGGATGAATATATAGATTCTAACGAGTACCAGATCTCCCTCACAGTATCAGTATTTGGTACCAAAGCCTGAACAGACAGATCCATCGAATTCAGCGATAGATTGAATATCCAGGTCCGGAAGGTCTCCGATGTTCGTGATGGGGGATCATCAAACAAATGTGAATCGAGCTCCATTCCTTGAAGAGATTTAAGGACGCTCTTCCTCCAGAGGGCATAGCCATTGGCACCATCAAGGCGTCGATCAACCAACCGTGTCGATGACGAGAAAACTTCCGTGGTACGCTGCCGTCCAGCATCAACTTGGGTTTTGCGGATCACCAAATCCTCTGACATCCCTGTTTGCAAACAAGAGCCCAAAAATACCACAGATCACAAATCACAACCCCATGGAGGAACTCCAGAGGATCAGCAACAGACCCTCACTGCATCAGCAAGAAGCAAACATCACATAACCTTTTTTGGGATTGAACAGACCCCATTTCACAGATTGACGTAGTGAGGGAGAGAAAAAAAAAAGGGTCGGCGAGGGGCAGAGAGGAATATCGGTGGTCGGCGAGTGGTCAGCGAGTGGTTTCAGTAGTTGTCGGTGGTCGACGAGTGGTGTTGGAGGGCTGTCGGTGGTCGGCGAGTGGTCGGTGAGGGTCGACGAGGGGTTTTGGTGGCTTCCGGTGGTCAGCAAGGGGTTTTGGAGGGCCGACGGTGGTCGATGAAGGGTTTTGGAGGGTTGGCGGTGGTCGGCAAGGGGGCTGGAGAAAGGTTGTGGTGGCTGGCGGTGGAGTTATGGCTAGGGTTGCAGTGCTGGAGGCTGGCGACTAGGGTTAAGGCTGGCAGCTAGAGCTGATGGAGGAGACTGGCAGCTAGGGTTCTATGGTGGCTCTGATACCATGTTAGAATATGAGACAGGCTAATGAAAGTGTGTAATCCCTTGTGAGACACACACGTTATTTTATATTAAAACTTGAGAGACTACAATAGATACTATGGGCATACCCACAAGATAACATAGTTAATACACAATTTGTTAACAACTCCTGCTCCTACTCCTTGATCAGTCTTTGACCCTTCGAACATGAGTTTCCAGCATTATATTGCTAGGAAGTTTAACTCACATGAATCATTTTCTACATTTTCCAATGATATGTTTCGATGATCTACTAAGAAGTTAGCCAAAGCTTGACCTTTAACAGCCTTTTGAGGTACATATACAAAATTATACTCAATTAGGGTCAAGATCCACTTTCCTCGTCTTCCTCTCAAGGCAGGCTTAGCCAACATATGTTTAATGATCTTAGCTTTGATATCATTTAATCTTCTGCTAAGATAATAAACTGCTTGTTCATGACCTTGTTTGTTATTCTGAGCTAATAAACTACCTATTGACTGGTCATTAGCAGAAATATATAGTTTTAAGGGTTTACCTGGAATAGTGGGCATCAAAACAGGAGGTTTGGTTAAATATGCTTTCAACCTCTCGAAGGCTTCCTGATGTGCCATTTTCTATTTGAATTCATCTCTCACTTTCAATTTATGCAATGGAGGAAATGCCATCATTTTTCCTGCTAGATTTGCTATAAATCTCCTCAGGAAACTTATCTGCCCTAGAAAACGTTAGAATTCTTTTTTAGTCGATGAAGACTTATATTGCAAAATAGCCTTAGTTTTGTTTTGATCGACTTCTATCCCTCTTTTATGCACCAAAAAATCTAAAAAGTTGCCTGCTGATACTCCAAAGGCACACTTCAATGGATTTATTTTAAGTTGGTGATATCTCATCCTTTCAAATATCTTTCGAAGATATCATAAATGTTCTTGTTGGTCATATTTTATCACAATGTTATCTATGTATAACTCCATTATCTTTTCTATATAGCCATGGAATGTGGTATTCATTGCTCCTTGATATGTTGACCCAGCATTTTTCAGCCCAAAAATCATGACTACCCACTCATAAGTTCCAAAAGCTCCTGGACATCTAAATGATGTCTTATGAATGTCTTTTGGGGCAATAAGAATTTGATTGTACCCTGCATGCCCATTCATAAATGATAAAATTTCATTATTTGTTGTTGAATCAACAAGCAAATCAACAACAGGCATAGGATACTCATCCTTGGGACTTGCTGTGTTAAGGTTTTTATAATCTATGTAGACCCTTAATTTTTCATTCTTTTTCATGACTGGGACTACATTTAACAACCATTCGACGTATCTGGTTGTTCGAATAAACTTAGCTTTCAAGAGTCTCTCGATTTCTTCTTTTATTAAAAGAATTATTGCATTGTTCATCCTTCGAAGTGGCTGCTGATGAGGTAAGAAATTAAACTTGATAGGAAGTATGTGTTTTACAAGATTCCCTGTCTAAGTCTGGCATTTCTTCATATCTCCATGCAAAACAGTCTTCAAATTCACTAAGTAGACTTACAAGTCTATTTTTCATTACATGACTTAAACTAGAGCTTAGAAAGATAGGTCTAGGATCTTCGATAGATCCTCAATTAACCTCTTCTAACTTGTCCGGCACTTCTACATTTACATCATCTAGTTTTACTAGTGCAGCAATAAGTTCTTTGTTAGTTTTTTGCAGTCTTCTACATCCTCATCAAGCACACATTGTATCCAGCTGCATGAACAACTTCCTTCTAATTTTCGTTCGAGAAAAAACATATAAAGTCTTTCAAAGGTAGACTTTACTGTTTTCTCTTCCCTGGTCAATTTGTACTCTTCCACTTCAAAACGTCTGAGCATCTCTTGAGATCCCAGTAGTCTTTTTCTTCAAGCTGTCTTGCAAGCCTTCTAATTAAACTAGGCCTAGGAAAATCTTGACTTGCCTCCTTGAATCGTTCTCTCATGACCTGTAATGTCTGCTCCCCTAACAAACTCCTTGCATTGCCAATCTCTTCAACAACCATCAAATCCCTTTCTACCTCATATAACGGCGCTTCAATATTATTTGTTTCAGCCTTAAATGGACTTCAATCAGCCCAACAAATTTTCATTTCTTCTTGCCTTCATCATCCTCTTGTGTCAAGAAAATTAATGCCTAGTGCAGGAAGAATGGGACACATCTATTAGCATGTATCCAATCTCAACCTAAAAGCATATTATAATTAGACGATGAATCCACTAAAAAAAACGTGGTAACCATTCTCCTTTTCCCAATACTTAGCAACAGCGTTAACACACCATGCGTTGATGAAGTTTCTCCAGCGAAATTACTTACTTTAATTTTTATTGCAATCAGATCCTCGTCTTTTTTCCCTGAACACTTCATCATTCTCGATGGTAGGATATTCACCACTGCTCCGTTATCAACGAGAATTTTATCAATGAACTTGCCATTGACCACGGCAGTCACATACAATGGCCTTAGATGCCTTATAAAGGCAGCCTCAGGTGTTTGCATAGCCACCAGTGATTTTCCCATTGTATCCTTTCGAATGCCTATCGAATGTGATAAAGGCATTTTTATTTTACTTTTCTTTATTCGTACGCAGCTTCAAAATCATCTTCGACGTCTCCGTCGAGACTAGCAGGCTGGTTTGGCTTTTCTTGAAATCATTTTAGCAAAATCATCATCATGTTGCAATCTACATTTGATGAAATTGACCCAAACTGAATAGCTGCTAATTTCTGTCCAAAATTGTCTAACCCATCTGAGCTCTGGTTTTGCCCTTTCTTTTTATCTTGTGATTGAAATCTTTCTTGATCCTCATCCATACTTGGCATCCTTGTCGATTCATCATCTAAAAGGAGAAGCATTTTTACTTCATCAAGCTTTCTAGCCAAAGAAGCCTTCGATGAAGCTTTTTGCCCCCCAGTCTTGTGGTCTGGTTGACTCTTGCTCTCTTGCTTGATGTGCTTCAATCCTTCCCTAGTCCATACAATATTTGGTGCATGTCGACGGGGAGAAGGTGGACTTCGTGGATAATCTGGGTGTACATCCGGTAATCCTCTTACAATAAACTTTCTTTGCAGTCCACATTTCTGAGAAGTTGTGGCTGGTACATATCATCCTTCTGAAGAAGGAAACTTAGGCTGTCTCAATTTCTCCCATCAATCCACGAGTGGAACTAGTGGCCTTACCATTCTTCTTAGAGGTTCTTCGAAAGGTATTCCTCGTCGAATTCCTTGCCATGGTGTTGGTTTGTCATGATGCCATTGAACCGGCCTTCTTCCATGGTGTTTGATCTCCTGAGATGCTGGCAAACTTGGGACTATCGAGTTCCCATTTACAAGAAATGGACCATCATTCAGCTCATACATTTCCACTTCACAAGGACTAAAGATTCCAAGATTTGGTCCCTCATAAATCAACTTAGCACCTATGTAAATTTGTAAATCTCATCCATCCATTGTGTTAAAACGTAACATTGCTTCAGAAAAACATGTTCTCATTTCTTTTTCAGCGATTTCTATTTCAGCTTCTTGCACAGCACTTCAACATCTGGCGCAGATATACTTTGGACCCACAGGTTCTTGCATCTTTGCTTTGCCTTTGTCAGGCTCAGCAATCTCCTCGCGTGTAATTACACTTGCCAATTTCCTCACAACCTTTCATAGGTCAACTGATATCATCTTCACATTAAGCATGTCAGGGAATAGATCACTGTCAACCTCCATGATCACCTTTCCCTTAGCATATTGCAGCATTCCTTTTTGAATTAAATCATATGTGGCATTTTGAAATGTTATATAATTACTGGTAGAATGCTAAAAAGAATTATGCCATATTTTTTTCCTTTCTATTTCAGGTGGGATTAAATGGCCATTCGTCAAAGTAATGAACCTTTGCTTTACTAACTCACCGAACAATTCATCTGCCTTCGACAAATCAAATAAATACTGTCGTAGAGTCAAAGGCCGATTCCTTTTATTTAGTTGTGCGGATGGTAAACTCAATGGCTTTTCTATTTTTTGCAACGTATCACATATAATTGGATTCTTACCAACTATTTGTGCCACATCCACTTCTACATCTCCTTCGACCTCCTGGTAATAGGCCCCCAGAGAAGTTGATTTCCTCCGCATCTCTTTTTTTTAACAATCATTCATATCTAGTAGCCTTTGATGCTAACTCAAACAAGTCTTTAAATTCCATCCATTCGAATTTTTTTCTTGACTCGAAATCTAGCCCGTTTTGGGCTAATCTCACCAGTTTAGTCTCTGGTAAGAATACATGACATCTATTTCTCATTCTTTTGAATTTACTAATAAACTGCTCAGCAGTCTCCGTCAAATGTTGTTTTAATTTAGCCAGGTCTGCCATTGTTACTTCAGGTTCAGTTCTAAAAAATGGGTGTAGAATTAGTCTTCCATTTCTTGCCAATTCTGAACCGAATCGGCTGGCAAGTTGATAAACCAAATAAATGTTACTTTAGTTAAGGAGCGTGGGAACAGTTTCATTTTAAGGAAGTCACCATTTCCTACTTCTCCACATTGTAAAGTAAACCTGCATATATGTTCAATGGTTGATTGGTTTTCTTCTCATGAAAATAGAGTGAACTCAAGAATTTTGTAATTCCTAGGAAAGCCCAAATTATCTACCCAATGTGGATATGGCTTTCGAAACATTGGTCTTTTAGTCTTTCGAAAGGCTAGTCTTAGAAATCTTAAACAATCTCCATAATTTGTTCTCTGTTAGCCATAAATTGTTGACCCATTATAGAGTTAGCATTCATTGGTTGACCCATCATAGGGTTAACATTCATAGGTTGTTCAACATGTGGAATAGGTTGTTCAACTCTAAATGGATCCACCGCTGGTGGATTTGGGTAAATTGGCTCTACAACAGATGGTGTTAAATAGGTTCCTATTAAAGGTCTACCAGTATTTGGAAGTCTATAACCTCGTGGCCCTGATCCCTGAGGATTTCTGGGCTCTTAAACAGAGTTATAATATGATCCTAATACTTAAGAAATCCTAAGCTCGTAAACAGGATTATAACATACATGTTGAGAATACCCATTACCGCGACCTGTCGATAGTGCTTGATTTTCGACATGCATCCTTGTCAAGGGCATATTGACATTCACCATTTCGTTCGACGTGGAACTTACAGGTGCTATAACTGCCTCAAGACCCATGATGACTTTCTTCATTGCCATCACAAACTCTTGCTCATTCGCATTGGGATTGTTGAACACATCAAATATTTTCTGCCTCTTGTACATAGAGCCTTTCTAGGCTCTTAGATTGACCATTTGGACCACTTAATTGGTCCACTTCGTTTGTGTCACGGATTTTGGCATCGGTCTAATTCGTTTTTAGTTTGCCGAATCTGTGACAAATAATTATTAATATTATTTATTTTATTCATTGATATTTTGACACTTGTCTTGTTCGAGTTCTAGATTTAATATTGCAGGGCTGCGCAAAAGAAGCAAAAATTATCAAAAAATAGCCCGCGGTGACAGACTGCCCAACAGACTGCTCGAGCGGTCCATTGCATCTCTCGGTGGTCTTCACCACTCGAGCGGTGAATATACCGCTCGAGCGGTCCGTACGCGCGACAGATTATAAAGTGCAGCAACAGCTAGGTTATTAGCAGGCGACTATAAATAGGACAGTTAGAGTTACATATTTGTGGAGTCTCATTATTATATTCAGAATCCCTAGCCACCATAGAGCTTCTCACATTATTCGACATACTCGCAAGCCAGTCTACAACTTGATGAATATTTAGCTTCCGCGCAATCTAATCTATCGTTAAGCATTCAAACCTTCAACGATCTATTCGTGGTCGTGGAGTCGCTTGAGAGGATTCTCAAGTGTTCAAAGTCTGGTGGAGGATTCTGTCAGCATTGAAGTCTGATGGTGGGTTCCAGTGGCGGTTAAGCACAGGAGTTGATGCACGTAAATTCGGCAAAGATAGGCTTACTACCATTGGTTGTGTGCAACGTCGAGGTTGTAAAATTTCTTTGTAACCAACGTTTGATATAGTGTTTGATTTTCTAAATCCATAGTGGTCTCGTGGTCTTGACCCGGTTTGGAATTTTTCACGTAAAAATCGTCATCTCCCTGTGCGTTTGTGGTTATTTATTTTTTGGTTGTATGATTGATTGGTTTAAGCTTATTTGCAGCGATTGGTTTCCTTAATTAAATTGATTAGTGCAAATCAGTCGGTAAACGAAATTTTTCAATTGGTAACATAGCAAATATAATTTTTTATTTGGTGTGATCCATTAACTGATTTGCAATAAATGAATTTTCTTTGAGAAGGCGCATCGACCGTTAGACCGCCCCTTCTTAACGGCCTTAATTACCCTTTTTGAAAAGTAAAAATGAGGGCTTTTCTAAAATCTATTAATGAACGTGCTTGGCTTTCTGTTGTTGAGGGTTACAAGTCTCCTACCATTATTGTTGATGGAAAAACTTTCCCTAAGCCCGTGGCTAAATAAGACGAGGCTAATTTTGAGGATGCAGGTTGAAACAACAAAGCAATTAATGCTATCTTTAGCGGAGTCACACATGATGAGTTTCGTAAAATTAGTACGCATGACTTGGCTAAAGAAGCTTGGAATATTCTTCAAATCACTCATAAAGGGACTGATACAGTAAAAATATCAAAACTTCAACGTCTCACAACTAGTTTTGAAACTTTGCGTATGAAAGAGGATGAATGTTTTGATGATTTTTACGCTAAATTAAGTGATATTGTGAATACATCTTTTAATCTTGGAAAACAAATTCCATCTTCTAAAATTGTTCGAAAAATTCTTAGATCTTTACCCGAAGTTCGCCTTCAACCAAAAGTCACAGCAATAGAGAAGAATAAAGACATCGACTCTATTTCTGTTGAAAGTTTGGTTGAAAATTTGCAAACTTATGAGCTAAATTTCCAAAGTAAAAAGGTTTCAAAAAATTTAGTGTTTTCTTCAACTCAAAGTTTTGCAAGTGACTCTGATGATGATTTAGACCCTGAAATGATGGTTATGTTTGTGAAGAAATTCAAGAAGTTTTAAAAACTAAAAAGCCTAATCAGGAAGAAAAATCACAAAAGAAGCACGGTAAAAACAAAATCAAAAATGTCTAATTTTATTAAAAAATGGTCGAAAGGCCAAATTTCTGAAATCCAGTGCTATGAATGTAAAAGATATGGACATATGGTTAAAGAATGCCCGAACTTTCTTAGAAAAAAATAGAAGGGATTCACAGTCACTTGGGATGATGAAAGTGAACCCAATACGAGCGATGAGAAGAAACTTGATTATGATGATGGTAACATTGTAGCTTTTATTGTTTCTGTTTAGGAGGAATCAGTTGAGTCTGAAAATGAAAAGTTTATAAATGATTCTAGTAATGAAAAAGAGGAAGGTGAAAAGTGTGGTGAGTCTGAGGATGATGAAACTCTTCAACAAGCTTATGATATGCTGTACAATGAGAGTTATTTGTTAACTAAGCACAATGCTAAATTTGTTAAAAAATTCAAATTGTGTGAAAAAGAGAATGAAAATGTCAAGCAAGAGCTAACTGAAGCTCAAGCTCAAGTAGGGAAGTTAAAATCTGATAGGCAAACCTTGTGTGAAAAACTTGCCTTGTGTGAAAAAAGAAAGAAATAGCCTGTTTGAGTTGAGTCAGACTAGAATGATCAGACTTACTGAACTTGAAAAAGAACTGTGTGCTTGTATTAATTCCAAGAAAGAACTTGAAAGTAAATTTGCTAAACTAGAAATTAACTGTTTGAATGCTCAAACAACTTTCAAGAAATTAAATGCAGGTACTAAGGCTTTGGATGACATAATTGGGATATAGAAGGCTGTGACAAATAGGTGTGGACTAGGTTTTGTTGGTGCTTCTTCAAGCAAGTCGACAAAAGGAAAAAAAAAGTCGGTCAACCAACTCAAACTAAGTCCGCGCCAAGGTTTGTGAAAACAGAAACAGCCACTGCAATGAGCTCAAAAAGAACACATGTTGGTACTTCAACAAAAATAATAGAAAGTTAAGACATCAAACGGGTAAATCTACCATTTTACATAGTGAGGTAAGAAAAGCTAAATTTGTTTCTACTTGTCATCGTTGTGATATTATTTATCATATACGTTCCAATTGCATGAATTTTAATAGGAATATATTTTTTGTGCCTATTTGTCATCACTGTGGTATAAAGGAACACATCAAACCTCGCTGCACTAGGTTGCTTGACCAAAATAGATTCAGATTTGACATGCCACGCCAACCTAGAAAGAATTGAATTTCTAACTCAGAACCTGTGCCATTGAAAATATAAAAAAATTGGGTAAGAAAAAGTGACCTAGACAGCTTTTTAACTAGTCGTAGTCTCTAGCTTGTTTAGTTGTTTTTTTTTTTGGTTTGTTTGTTTTAGTTTTTTTTTTTTTTTTGAGTTTTTTGTGGGGATCATATGTTAAAAAGAAAAAAAAATTGCGGGGGACGTTATTAATGATTGAGTACTATTTTTATGCATTATTTTATTAGCTGAAATTCCATAATTTATGATTTGAGATTAACTACCGCACTGATTTTTGAGTACTCTAGTTCATAGTAGATAGAACATTTTCAGAGATGAGTCTTTTTGTACACCATTTGAACATTGATAGATGCAGGAATCTTCCGCACTTGGGATTAAATTTATCTATGGGTCTCTCTTATCTTTCAGTTTTCTAAAATTTTCACAAAATGACCACATAGTAGCGGCCCACTTGATCTTAATATTTATACTCCCTCCTTTTATTTTTGTATGTTTGGCTGTAGAAAATTGCTACTTATGCGGACCCTATTTTTTCGTACGTACTAGTGTGCAATCGCCTTAAAATTTGTGCCAAAATTTGCTTATATCTGAGGAAATGGCTACCTATGCGAACTTTACTTTTTCGTTCGTACTAGTGTGAAAGCCGCCTATAAAAGTATAAAAATAAGAAAGAAATCTTTGCAATCTTTAGTTGGGAGAGAGTTAGCTTATAAAGTAACTTAGGTCAAAGCTAGTTTGACTTTGTGACATCATTGATATCATATAATAAATATGACTTGGCCATACAGATCCCATATAAGATTTGATCTTAGAGTCTGAAAATATTTCAAGTCACACACACACACACTGCTTCATATAGAATCTACTCTAATTATGTTCATTCGTATATGAATATAGCTTATCTTGAATTCTGTGTGTGTTTTTTA
>JAOTRH010010920.1:0-23181 GCA_034768845.1 Heliamphora exappendiculata
AACTTATAATAATAAATTTATATAACATAATAAATTTGAATACAAAAAAAAATTATAAGTTTATAGAATATAATAAATTTATATTGTATAATAAATTTTAAAAAAATTAAAAAATTCAAAAAAACAGGTCGGCCTGGTCAGGCCCACCCAGAGGCTCACTTTTAGGCCCAGCCCGAGGCTTGGACCCGTAGCCCAAGCCCGAGCCTTTTAGTCAGGCTCGAGCCTTGGGCCGTGCCCGTAGTCCAAGCTCGAGCTCTTTAGTCATAGGATCTAGGTTGAACTCCTGGCAAAAAATTCCAACCCAGCCTGGTTCGAAAATTTAGAGGGACAAATATCTTATAAATTACACCCCTAGTTCTTAAGTACATTGTTTGCCAATGGCATTGTTGAGACAAATATCTTATAAATTATAATATATAATAAAAATTATAAATATTTTATAAATATATTAATTTGTTGTTAAAATATAAAAAAATAATATAATTTATAATCAAAGTTATAAATATTTTAAAAAATATTAATTATTACTAAAATTAGTAATATAAAACTAAACACTAAACAAAAACACTTTGCCCAATGCCCCATTATTTTATCTGCCCCTTTTAGTCTCTACATTACAAATAGAGTTTTTCGACTTGAGAGAGGGAGGTGACGAGGAGAAGCCCTCCCATCTCCTTTTCAATTTTTTTTCTCCCTCTTCTTTCATATCTCCCTTTTCTTTCTCTTTCATATATCTCTCTCTCTCTTGCGTGTAATTTGTAATTTATATTATTTTATTTCCAGTGCTTTTCTTCTTTTATTATTTTTTTGCCATTTCATTCTGTTTGAGTGGTGCTTTTAGAAATGGACATCTATCGTATCAACAAAAATGAATTAATACTTACAATATGAAAGTTGAGGCTAGAGACCACTCCTCACCTTCGGTAAGTTTATTTGCGAGAGTAGAATATAGACTATTGTTGAGAAAAATTTTAAAAAATAGTTTGCAACAAAATAAAATATTTTTTTCTCCCTTCGTATTTAATTAAATGAGATTAATAATAGAAGAATAAATAATAAAAAAAACTACAATATGCCAAATTTTTACGTAAAAAACCCATAAAAAAAATCACGGGATCAAAATACGATTCAAAATCTTCACTATATCTAAATAATGAGCTTACAGAATTAACTCTCTAGGAATACCCAGAGAAAGACAACATCAAGAATAATATTTTTAAAAAAATATTAAATATTCGTCACTCTAAAGTGAATTCTGACCAAATAAATAAACCAAGTTAGATTTCACCGGTTGGCAATCGAAATCGTTGGTTAACAAGAATCAAGTGCTAAGAGTTTGCCCCTAAAATGTTATGACGATCGGGTTTCGTTTAACATCCAATCCATGCATAAAAACTGGGCTGTTTTCTTCATCACCGGCGCACTATTTCGCCACTGCTTGATCCACTGTTGCGCAATTCTGTTGAATTGATTTTCTCTCACCTAATGGCCACCAAATATCAAATCAGGATAATTGATTTTGGCTTTTGTCTTCTTGTGATTGTATCCAACCTTCTACCACAGCACTATACTCGGCCTCTGTGGTGGATAGCACAACGCACTTCTGCAATTTGCTCTGCCATGATATAGTTTCGCCTGCAAATGTAAGCATGCATCCTGATGTAGATTTTCTAAAATCAACATCTCATGCCATGTCAGTGTCTGTGAAACCCTCTAACTTAGGCTTTCCCTGACCAAAGCATAAACAAACTCTAGAAGTACCTCTGAGGTACTAAAAGATCCACTTTACTGCTTTCCAGTGATCTCTTCCCGAATTGACAAAAATCTGCTCACCACGCCAACTACATATGCTATGTCTGGCCTTGAACACACCATTGCATGCATTAGACTCCCAACTGCGGACGAATAAGGAACTTTTTCTATCTCTGGCCTGTCTTTCTCAGTTGCTAGACTTTGCTATAAATTGAGTCTAAAATGACTAGCAAGTGGAGTACTTATAGATTTAGCCTTGTCTATGTTGAACCTCTGAAGTACCTTTTCAATATATCTCTCTTGTGAGAGCCATAGTCTGTGATTCTTCCAGTCCTAGGTGATCTTAATGCCAAGTATCTGCTTAGTCGATCCCAAATCCTTTATTGCAAAGGATTTGCTCAACTCTTTTTTAAGTTTCTGAATCTTGCTCATGTCGTGACCAATGATCAATATATCATCTACGTATAACAGCAATATAATGAAGTCACCTCTTGCAAATTTCTTTAGAAAAACACAATGGTTTGAAGCGGTCTCTTAAACTCGTGTTCGGCCATGAACTGATCAAATTTCTTTTACCAATGTCGCGGTGCCTGCTTCAACTAATACAGACTCTTCATTAGCTTGCACACCAAATTCTCATTGCCTTTCACGTTGAACCCATTTGGCTGCTCTATGTAAATCTCTTCCTCTAAGTCGCCGGGGAGAAAGGTTGTTTTACATCCATCTGCTCAATCTCCAAATCAAAATTTGCAACCAACCCGAGAACTGTCCAAATGGACGTCATCTTCACAACAGGTGAGAAGATTTCTTCAAAGTCAATACATTTCTTCTGACTGAATTCCTTTACAACTAACCTTGCCTTATACCTAGGCTGTGAGTTTCCTTATTCTATTTTCAGTCTGTAGACCCATTTATTTTTCAATGTTCTTTTATCTTTTGGCAGCTTTACTAGATCATATGTCTGATTTCCATGCAGTGATTTCATCTCTTCTTCCATAACTTTCATCCACTCGTTCTTCTGTTCATTTTCAACTGCTTCCTAATAACAATTTGTCTTTCCTTCATCTGTAACCATCAAATATTCAGTAGGTGGATATCTGCTAGAGGTTTGACGCTCCCTGGTAGACCTTCTCAGCTATGGTTCTGCTGGAGGATCAATGTGAGCCTGCTCTGTCTGCCCATATGGGACTGTACCATCAACTGTAGGCGTATCCTCATCAGTATCAGCACTATCTTATGTGCCTCTCCTGTCATTATTATGCACGATAGGTGGAGAACTAGATCTGTATCAATTGGATATTCTGCCTGTGTAGCTATTTTTTTTTCTTATTCATGTCTTCTATGGTTTCGTCCTCAAAGAAGACAACGTTTGTGCTTCTGAGGATCTTCTTGTCAACAGGATCCCAAAGTCTATACCTAAATTCTTCTCAGCCGTATCCCAGAAAGATGCACTATTTTGATTTCCCGTCAAGTTTTGACCTTTGATCTCTAGGAATGTGAACAAATATTCTGCACCCAAATACCTTCAAGTGCTCATAGGAGATTTTTTTTTCCGTCCATACTTTGTCTAGCACATCACCCTTAAGTGGAGTTGATGGAGATAGATTTATTAGATCAACTGATGTCCTCATTGCCTCACCCCGAAAAGTCTTTGGTAATTTTGCATGTGACAACATACGTCTGACTCTTTCCATGATTGTCCTGTTCATCATTTCTGCCAGCTCATTCTATCTTAGTGTCTTAGGGATGATCATCTCATGCCTAATGCTCTTAACTTGACAGTACTGTTGGAACGGTCCTCGGTACTCACCACCATTGTCAGTCCAAATGCACTTCAACGATCTTTCTGTGTGTCTTTCCACACTAACCTAAAATTGCTTGAACACGTCTAGCACATAGTCTTTAGTTCATAAAGCATATGTCCAAATCTTCTGTGAGTGGTCATCTATAAATGTCACAAGATATCTAGCACAACTCATAGTAGTAATATTCATAGGATCACAAACATAAGAATGTACTAAGTCTAGGATATTTGACTTTCTAGATGTAAGGACTCTATTGTATGAGATTATGTGTTGTTTGCTAGCTAAACAATGAATGCAAATTTTAAAACAAGTATCCGTTACCTCTGGTAGAAGATCTCTCCTGGCTAGAACTTGCGTGCCATTCTCACTCATATGTCTGAGCTGCTTGTGCCATAGCTCAGTGGTGGCGTACTGCTCAACTATGCTGATTACTCCTTTGCTAAGCTTTGCCTCAAAGGTGTAGAGATTAGATGTCTTCTTTCCCTTTGCAATAATTAGGGATCCCTTGCTGAGTTTCCCCTTTCCATTCCCGAAGTAGTTCTTATAACCTTCATCGTCCAGCTGACCAGTGAATTTGAGATTAAACTTGGTCTCTGGCACGTGTCTGACATTCTTAAGTACTAATCTGCAGTCTATAGTGGTCTCTAGACTGACATCATCCATTCCCACTATATCGTACATACCTTCATTATCCATTCCCGACGTGACCAAAATCACCGGTTGTATAAGTCATAAAGTATTCCTTATGTGCGGTGACATAAAAGGAGGCACTCGAGTCAATCACCAAACTGGAGTTTTGTCTTGTGATCCCAATGAACCCGTCATCACAAACAATGATGGTCTCGCCTTCATTTGAAACTACTACAGCTGTATCATTCTTATCTTTTTTATTGTCAAACTTGCCATGTTTCTAATCCCTTTTCAGTTTTCTATATTCCTTTTTCATGTGCCCTATTTTGTCGCAATAGAAGCACTTAATCTCCTTCTTGGATTGATATTTTCCTCTTGACTTGCTTCTTGGCTTGTCGCTGTTGGAAGATTTTCTGTTTGTACTCCTCCCCCTCTTGTCTGTGACCAAGACATTTGACTCGATTATACTTCCATGCTCCTTTCGTTTTCCCTCTTCATTGAACATGCTGTCTTTTATTATATCAATGGTGACTTCATCATTTGGTGCTGATTCGCCGTTTGGTGCTGAGTTACTGATTGTCATAACCAGTGTTTTTCAACTATTTGGCAAGGAATTCAATAGAAATAGGGCCTACAACTCGTCATCCAGAACCATCTTCATAGTAGTCAGCTGATTTATCAATTGCTGATAATCACTAAGGTGCTCGGCTACACTCCGACTGTTTTTGTATTTCAAATTCACCAACCGTTTGATCAAAAATGCTTTATTATGAGCAGTGTTCATCTCGTACATTGACTCTAATTTTTTCCACAATATATGGGCATTGGTTTCTTGAGCTACGTAGTGAAAAATACTCTGATCCACCCAAGTACGGATTTGAGCCACTATTTTTCTGTTCATAGCCGTTCACTCATCATCGTGTGTTTTTTCTAACTTCTTGCTGTCACTTTCAACAAGGAAATATAAGTCCTTAGTGTAAAGGACATCTTCCATCTGCAGTTTTCAATCAAATAATTTGATAAATTCAGTTTAATAATAGCACCCGATGATTCCTTCATTTAATCAAACACAAGAACTGAAATACCCGGACTGTATCTGAACTAAGCTCTGATACCACTACTGGAAAAAATTTACCGAAATAGCTTATAGCGGAATAAAATATTTTTTTCTCCCTTCGTGCTTAATTAAATGAGATTAATAATAGCAGAATAAATAATAATCTAAAACATTACAAGACGTCGAATTTTTACGTGAAAAACCTCTAAAGAAAAAAATTATAGAACTGAAGTCCGATTCAAAATCTTCACTATGTCCAAATAATGAGCTTACAGAATTTAACTTTCTAGGCATATTTAGAGGATGACAACATCAAGGATAATATTCTCAAAAAAATATTAAATATTGTTACTATAAGGTAGATTTCGACCAAATAAATAAACCAAGTTTAGATCTCACTGGTTGATAATCAAAACCGTTAGTTAACAAGAATCAAGTGCCAAGAGTTTGCCCTTAAAATTTCATGACGATCGGGTTTCGTTTGACATCCGATCCATACACAAAAATTGGGCTATTTTCTTCCTCGTTGGCACACTATTTCGCCGCTACTTGATCCACTGTTGCTCAATTCTGTTGAATTGATTTTCTCTCACCTCATGGCCACCAAATATCAAATCAAAAGAATTAATTTTGGCTTTTTTCTTCTTGTGATTGTATCGAGCCACCAAATACCCAATGGGGATTTATATATACTATGCCCATTGAGGTTATTTTCAATAGGACTCCTAAAACCTATTCCTAATAGGATTCTAAAACACTTTCGGACAAATTATTTTTTTTCTTTTTCTTTATTAAATTTTAATCCTAATATAATATATTAGACTCCTAATTATATTAGACTCCTAACATAATTGTGCCACCCCAAATGGGGTGGATAGTAACAGCTATAATACTATTCTAGTTTATTATAGAAGAAAGGCAACGATTGTAGACACCCCAATTTAACCCCACCAATCTTAGGTAAATTCGATGATGAAAACAGGTGGAACAAGTGCTTTAGTTCGATCCTCGAGAAGTAATCCAAGCTCGGTAATTGAACCCGACCATCAAAAACCATTAGAAACCTTCAATGGTTTTCTAATTGTGGCGACCGCCAATAGAACCTTGTGGAACCTTTTCCAACATAGCGACCGCCAACTCACATTGTGGCGGCCGCCAACTCCAAATGGTCTGACATGGCTTAGAACGTGGTAGCATCTCATTGATTGAAGAACTCTATAAAAATCATACCTCTGGTATATTTTCAAAGACAGAATTTGAGAGAGAGGTTTAGTGAGAGAAGCTCTGCCGAGTCGCCGAGCAATTTCGAGTCTCAACGCCGAAGTCCTGCCGAAATACCGAGATCTGAGCCTCCTATAGTCCCAAACCCTAGCTTGGATCATCGCCCGAAAATAAAATTGCTCATCCACATTCCCCAACTTGAGGATTCCTAAGCAATTCAGGTATTTGGCTTGGATCCCCGGCTTTTCTAAGCTGCATTTTATTCCCCTTTGGAGTAATCGGGTTTAATTTGGTCAATTCATTTTAATTACGTTCTCGCATTATTTATGTAGTTGTTATATTCTTACATTACTTTAAATTCTAATTTTAGCTTATTTAGCTTACTTGTTTTATTTACTTACTTTTATTTATTTTTTTAAAATTTATAACAAATTGTAAAATTATTAAATAGTGCTAATATTTTTTGCAATTACAACTTATCAATATTGTTAATTCTTATAATCTAAGCACTTAGATAACAAATTGTTGTAATAGTCAATATTACACCAATTTATGTCAAATATATCATTTCTTTTCATTTATTTTCTTTTTATGCTAATTTAATATTTTAGCATTATTTACTTTTCTTTTTCTTCTAATTAGTATATTTTTCTTTTACTAGCATTTCATTTTATTTTATTTCTTGTATCATTAATTTAATACTCTATTTTAATTCTTAACTTTCATTTAATAGCAACGTAAATTTTTTTCTTAGCATTTACTTTTTCTTGTAACGTAACTTTAAAAAGTCTTATTTTTTTTCTTTTTAGCTTAATATTCATTCTCTAATTTATACTTTCTATTTTATTTTCTTTCTTTTCAATATTAGTGTAATTTTCTTTTCTAGCATTTTATTTTCTTATTAGTTTTAATAAAAGTTTCATTTAGCATTTTTTTCTTATAATATTAATATTTATTTTTCTTATAGAAATTTATTTTTCATTTTCTTTTTTGTCTATAGTCTTATTTTCTTTTTATGACACTTTTCTTTTATTTTGTTAAAACCAAAAATCACAAAAAAGTTTTTAAGTTAATTTTCTCTTTTAAAAATACTCAATTATTCTTTTTATTTCTTATATTTTCTTCTCTTTTACTCTCTTTTAAAATATAAAATGTTAATAACTAAATCTTCTTAACTTTTTTTTATAATATTTTTCTTTTTTTTTCTTCTATTAACTACGAAAAGCACAAAATCATAAAAATATCTTTTAATGTTCTTTTTATTCTTCTTATTTTCATCTTTTATGTAAATAATTAGATTTTCTTCTTAATAGCATTTTATACCCTTCATATTTTGTCTAATCTTTTTCTTTTCTTTGAAATCTTTAAATTCTCTTTTGTTATGAAACTCTTATTTTAAATTTCTTTTTTAAATAGGCTTTCTTTTAATGTAATATTTTTTTCTTTTACGCATTTCTTATTTTACATTTCTTATTTCTTTATTAATTCATCATATTAATGTTAACCTAGTTTGTTTTGATAATATGTATGTTTTAGTTAATTTCTTTAAAATTGTGTTTAGAATAGTTTAACTTATTTTTTTTGTAATCCATATTTAGGTAATTTTAGCAACTTTAGTATATTTTTATTCTTTTAACCAAATTATGTTAATTTAGATTGTTTAAACAATATTGCATGTTGGTATGTTTCATGTATCTTTTAAATAGAAATTACGTACCATAGGACTTAGGGTTTTTCTTTTGACACTTATGTGTTTTGGGGTGTTATATACATATTTTATGTATTTTTCATATTTAATTTTGAATGTCCACTCTTTGCCTTTATTTTTTTTATTTGCATGCATTTGAGAAATCATACTAAAGAACTAATGATAATCAGTATAGGCAAACCTTACGGTTGGGAGAACGGGGTGCCTAACATCTTTCCTGATTCATACCTTAGCTCCCGAACCCCCTTTCTCTAGTTTAATATTTTAAAGATTAGTAGCCAATTTTGTTTTCCTTAATTTTTCTCAAAAACTAAGTGACGACTCTATTTTTAACAAAAAGGGTTTTTAAAATTTAATTTTCAAGGTGTTAAATTTTTTTTTAAATATTATTTGAATTTTTTATTTTTAAATATTTTTCAAAACAACCCCTAAAATCTCAACACCACAGTATTTTTCTGGCGACTCTGCTGGGGACTGGTTTATAAAATCAAATAAGATGACTAGACTTGAAAACATCATTGGTTCTTAATAAAATTTCTCATTAGCATTTTTTCATACATATGCATTGTTCTTCACCCCCTTGCCTGGTCAACCTGATACTCTGAACGTTAATCCTTTTCGGGGATTGTCGAGAAGACGGGCAACCCTTCCTGACTGTACGCTATCATAGGTGCAGTAAAAGAGTTCAGGAGTACTGTTTAACCATGTTCTGCATGGGAGCTATATATCAGGCTCTATTCAAAAAGTACCCTTTTCGATTGACCAAAATTGACATTTTGCATATAGTGAACTTAGAACCCCCCTAATTAGGTGTTGCCAACCCTAATAGGATTATGTGTTTTTTTTCATTATATGTTTCGTTCATATATTGTTAGGATTATCTCGATCAAGTTTACGCTTGTTCTTTCTCCGTGTTCGACCCGAGTTTTCTATTATCCTTTGCTTAGGCTAGCTTTTTTTTCGAATTTTTACCAAACTTTTATATTTTTTTACCACATTCAGTTTTTCTTATCGCAGTTTTGTTCCCGGGGTCATGCCCGTGTTTCGTTTTAATACTTGTATGAAGGTTTTCTTTCCCCTTCGGGATCTTCCCAGGTCGTTGGTTTCCCTTCTTTTTGACATAGGCTCATTTCCTTCAAACTCTTGTCATACCCGCGAGAGTTATTTTCCTACCGTCATGCTGCCCGTTCTTTTTTTCTTAGATTTTTTTAGGTCGAACCAGTTCGATCAACGTAGCTCTATTTTCCTGCCAAAGTGCTGTTCATTTTCCCATCTTAGATGAGCTTTTCCTCTAGAATTTAGTTGATTCTCCTTCTTAATCGTCTTTCCAATTTTTGGGTTATCTTGTTATGCCGCCGCATGAGCCCAACCGGGGCACTGTTTCAGTCTATGAGTTTATCTTCTCATGATTCACTATTTTGGGAATCCATGATATTTGCTACCTGTTGTCAGAATGTTTGCCCAGGAAGAGTCTGATACTAGTTACTCTACTTTTGGAATTTAGGTATTTTCTGAGTTTACCATTGAGCTGAGAAAAGTACAGTCAGCACGTGTCTGGGAAAGATCAGTGATAGGAAGACTCTGTAGGGTACCCGAACAATCAGCTGAGATGGAAAAAAATGGGGTGAATATGATAGCCCTAATGAGGGAAATCGCTGATATACAACGAGCCGTAGAATAGTAGACCCAAGCTCAAGTGCAATGTCAGGCACAGATCTGGGCAATTCAGGCCCGTATTCCTGTTATGAATGCACAACCAAATGACACGAATGAGAATGCCGAAGACTTTTGAGATGACAACCAGGTTCCCAATGGACCGCAAGTTGTTCCACCACCACCACGGAACCCTCGTCAGGTGATAATTGAGGAGAAAAATACTGCGCAGTCTAGAGAATCTGCACGGATTGAGAAGATCAATAGGATGAAAAAATTCCTTAGAAAAGCCAAGGGGATCGAGGAGTACATGTTAGGGGGACTATGTTTGTTCCCAGAGGCTAAATTTTTGAAAAAGTTCAAAATACCAGACATGAAGAAATTTGATGGAACCGGAGATCCCAGAATTTATCTCTGAATATATGTTAGCACCCTCTCACCAATGGGAATTAATGACCATTTGAAGGCTCAGCTCTTTCACCGATCTCTTTCTAGGGCTGCCCAGAAATGGTTCCTCTCGCTCGACATCGCAAAGACCAGAACTTGAGAGGATATAGCCACTGCCTTCATCAATCTGTATAGTTACAATATCCAACTAAATGTAACTACCTGAGAGCTCCAAAAGACTAGATAAGAGAATCGAGAGTCTTTTGTTGATTTTCTAAACCGGTGAAGGGGTAAGGCCGCCAAGATGACAAACCGGCCCTCTAAGAAGGAACAAGTAAGGATAGTGGTGAAGAACTTGCAGTTCTCGTTGAAACGTTATTTGATCACACGGCCACTCTCTGCATTCGAGCAGTTGTTTGATGCTGGGGTTCGGATAGAAGACGCAATCCAGTTTGAGAATATTAAAAAAGCTTAGCCAAGCCAGAAGCCCAGAACGACTATCCCCATAACCAACCAAAATTAATCTACTGCAACTAACCACGTGTCTCGCTCAAATGAGGTAAACTTGTTGAACCCATCTCCTTTCGCCCAGCAGTCCAATAACGCCCAACAAACAGATAATAGCCAACAGCAACAAAAGCCAAGGAGGGTGTTCACTCCCCTCAATATTTCTTTGTCCACCGCCCTGAATCGATTCATCGAGAAGGGACCCATCAAGCCATTGGACCCCATGCCTGTTCGTGATCCCCTACCGCCAAGGTTTAATGCTTCCCAATACTGCGCCTTCCACCAAGGTCACGAGCACCTAACTGACAAGTGTTTGAGACTCCAGCACGAGATCCAAAAACTCATTGACAACAAGGTGATCCCACCACCATCTGCCACCCCAAAACCAAATGTCACTACCAACCCACTACCGAATCATGCCAGGCTGGCTGGGGTAAATTACACGTCTCTAGAGAAATTAGAGGACCCGAGCCAATATATCTGTTCAGCATGCCTGCCACGCCCTCGTATTTCGTCTACCAAGGATCAGACAACATGCTCATTTATGATGATTAGAGGCAGTCAAGACAGGATGGAAGAATAGAATGATAATGCCTGCGAATGGTATCGACTGCTAATCCAAGTCTACTAACAAGAGGAGGAGCGCAATGAAGAAGATGACTGGCCATTGGATTACCTGAGTCGACCTTATGGGTTTGGCTATGTGCTTGATGGAATCACCCTTCCCCAACTTTTTGAGGAGGAAGTGTACGTCGATGAAATGTAGTCCTACTAGTTGGTAAGAATCGTGTTGAAATTAGATGGAGTAGAGTGGACTAATTTTTGGGCTGCCCAGGAACAGCTAGTGAATTTTATTGAAGAAGACATCTGGGAGGAAATTGAAAATACATGGGCTATTGAAGATGACGAGAAAAGAAGGGAAATGGCAGCCGTTAGTGACTTAAATGATTTTTGGGCGTTTGAAAGCCCTCTGCTCGTAAACAAAGTGAGACAGACTGATAATGTGATGCTAGAATTATGGAATCCCAAAGACGACGTAGAACACCTAACTAGAAGTGGACGATATTTTAAGCCAGTTGAGCTAGAGAATGGACAGCCAAGTAAAAAAGGAAAAGAGACAGAGCAAGAGGAGGAGGAGGATGCTATATTGAGACAGTTAAAAAAAACGCAAGCCAACATCAGTATCTGGGGCTTATTAATGGCTTCGCATAAACACAGGCAAGCTATTTTGAGGGTGTGGAACAAGGCCAGTGTCCCGATAGATGCAACCCCCGAGCAGCTCATTGAGTTTATTCTGCCAGCCGCCGATCCAAAAGTCATTTTCTTTTCTGATAAGAATTTGCCCACTAAAGGAAAAAGTCACAACAAGCCGCTTCACATTACCGTCAAGTGCCTAGAAAAATGGGTCCCGATAACCCTCATTGATAATGGGTCTACCTTGAACGTTTGCCCATTGAGAACGACCGTCTGCTTAAGGATGAGGCCAGACCAGTTCAGCCCCTGCAATCAAGGGGTGCGAGCCTATGACAACACAAGAAGGGATGTACTAGGACTGGTGTCATTCGTCGTTTCAGTAGGACCTCTAGAGACGTCAGTTGAGTTTCACGTGCTAGATGTGCCAGCCTCCTTCAATCTGCTGCTGGGCAGGCCGTGGCTGCATGACCCAAATGTCTAGGCGGTACCGTTTACCCTTCACCAAAAACTAAAATTGATAAAGAATGGGGCAATTTTGACTATCCTTGAAGAAGACAGCATTCAGCCCCCGAGAGGAAGCTAGGGCACAACTTTGTTGAAAGTTCAGCATAGTGAAGATGATGTGTTGCTCGGTGGTTTTTGATTTGATGAAGAACAAGCTGTTCAGATGTTGATGAATGAAGAAGAAAGGTATGTCAACCCACGAGCGGTAACAATGATGAGAAAAATGACCTTCTTCCCGGGTATAGGATTGGGACATAAACTGCAGGGAATCCCAGAACCCATTTAGGTATTGCATACTCCGCCCATTTTGGTCTTAGGTATGAGCCAACAGAAGAAGATCTGGAAGGGCCTAAAAGGGGGCGAAAGGCCAATTATTCCTGGACGCTCAACGGGTACTTCGTCAAGGAAGGGGAAGATTTCCCATATTGTAGTTTTTTAGAGCCATGGGTCGACGAGAAAATCAATCCAAAGCTGCCAGGGTTGGAGATCTTTTTCAACCACCAGCTATCTGACACGGAAGAGGAAGAAACAGCGGAAGGAGAGAAGGAAGTAAAGAAGGTTTAAGAAGAAGATTGGGCCGACAAACTGACGGTACTGACCCGGGAGTGCTGTTCAACGAGAAGATAGCTTAGCTACGTATAACTGAATCAGACTGCTTCATGATGGGCTTCAGCGCATCGACAGATTGCACTAAGCTCATCGTCGATGCGGCTGCAAAAGAAGTGAAAAACTGGACCCTCGAGTCTTGCAATACGCAAGTTGTCAATCCTGAGTCAAAATTTGAGTTGGGATCTTTAATCGAGGGCACATCTGTTGGTGCTCCTCTTCCAGCTTTTACCATCGAGTTTGTAATCCCCTCTGTTTTTAATGAAACGAACAAGATTTTTGATTACTCTGCTTTGTTCGATTTATTTCATACGCTTTCTGATGATTTTGAATTCGACGGGAATATTCCTGAAAAAATAAAACTTTTAACGAAAAGAGAAGAAAAAATGCGTGTCCAACTAATAATTGAAGAAACTTTGTCAATAAATTTGGGTAATGAAACCAACCCGCAAAATGTTCAAATCGATTCTTCTTTATCCTCAGTTGAACAAGATCAACTAATAACTTTATTAAAAAAATTCAAAGATGTATTTGTATGATTTTATGAGGATATGCCCAAAATTGATCTTGCCATTGTCCAACACCATATTCTCTTATACCTTGATGTTAAACCGGTCAAACAGAAGTTAAGACGAATTCGGCCAGAATGGGCTCTAAAGATCAAATAAGAGGTGGCCAAACAAATCAATGCTAGATTCCTAATCATAATCGAGTATTCGAAATGGGTAGCCAATATAGTGCCAGTTCTAAAGAAGGATGGTCGTATCCGAGCCTGTGTAAATTTTTAGGATCTCAACAAGGCCAGCCTGAAAGATAATTTTCCAATGCCACACATTGATGTCTTGGTAGATAGTACAGCGGGGCATGCCTTGTTTTCATTTATGGATGGTTTCTTCGGATCTAACCAGAATCTAATGGATCTCAAAGACAGAGAAAATACGACATTCACCACGCCTTGGGGCACTTATTGTTATCGTGTAATGCCGTTTGATTTAAAAAATGCAGGGGTAACCTATCAAAGGGCTGCCACTACTTTACTGCATGACATGATACATAAGGAGGCCGAGGTGTACGTGGACGATATGATAGTTAAATCAAAAGATCGGGATGGCCACATTGTAGCACTACGAAGATTCTTCGAAAGAATTCAGAAGTATAAGATGCGACTCAACCCACAGAAATGTGCCTTTGGAGTTACTGCCGAAATGATGCTTGGATTTATGATCACTCAACGGAGTATCGAAGTCGACCCTTCAAAGATTAAAGAAATTTTGGAAATGCCTCCTCCGAGGACCGAGCAAGAAGTCAGGGGTTTTCTGGGTAAGATACAGTTTATCAGCCGATTCATCGCAAAACTGATAACTACCTGCGAGCCGCTCTTTCGCCTGCTGAAGAAAGGAGTCCAATTTGAATGGGATCAAAAATGCCAAGATGCCTTTATTGTTGTACGATAGTATCTGCAAAATCCACCTATTTTAGCTCCTATCGAACCTGATAGGCCACTGATCCTTTACTTGTTAGTGACTGACTCAGTTATGGGATGTATGCTGGCATAAGAAGGAGAAAATAGAATCGACAAGGCTGTCAACTACCTAAGTAAGAAGATGACCGGGTCAGAAATACAGTACACACCACTGGAGAAGACATGTTGGGCCTTGGTTTGGGCTTTCCAAAAACTGAGGTATTACATGCTATCTTTCATAGTGAATATCATCTCCCGAATAGACCCATTAAAGTAGCTATTCAAAAAGCCGGCGCTAACAAGAAGGTTGGCTCAATGGTTACTGTTGTTATCTGAGTTTGATCTCCAATATGTCACCCAGAAGTCAGTCAAAGGCAGAGCAGTGGCAGAATCTTTGGCCGATCAACCAGTTGAAGGAGATGAAGATACAGAGTTCCAGTTTCTTGATAAACAACTGATAAAAGTTGGGGATAAAAAATGGCCTCTATATTTTGATGGCGCATCAAATCAATATGGCTACGGAATAGGAGTCCTTATCACTCCCGACGAGTCGCATGTCCCCTTAGCATTGAAGCTCAATTTTGAAGTCACCAACAATCAGGCTGAGTATGAAGCATGTATAGCTGGATTAGAGGCAACCTTAGAACTAGGGGCAAGGAAGCTAGAAGTCATCGGAGACTCAGCACTAGTAGTTTCACAAGCAAGAGGAGAATGGAAAGTTAGGGACTTAACCTTGATTCTTTATCATTAAGAACTAGAAAAGTTGATACCGTGCTTTGAATCGGTGATCTTCACCCATGCATCAAGACTGCAGAACAAGTTCACCGTTGCACTGGCCACCATAACATCCATGATTGACATACCTCCCGGAGTTCGGATGAGACATTTGATAATGGAGCAGAAGAGAAAGCCGGCATATGAAATGACAGCCGCTATTGAAGAAAGCACTGACACACTTTCATGGTATTTTGACATTTAAAATTTCGTAGAGAAAGGAGAATATCCCAAGTTTTCTAGCAAAAAGGACAAAAGGGCGATACGAAGACTATCTGCACAATTTATCGTTTGCGGTGGAAGACTATACAAACGAGGGCATTCTGGAGTCAATAAGCTATGTGTTAACACCAAAGAAGGCCAAGAGTTAATGAAAGAAATCCACGCAGGAGTATGTGGGTCACACATGAGTGGCAATATGTTAGCCAAGAAAATCCTATGGCAGGGACACTTTTGGATAACAATGGAGACAGATTGTATCCAGTTTGTGAGAATGTGTCATAAGTGTCAGATTCATGCAAATCTTATGCACGTTCCCTCGTCTCAGCTGTACAACCTGACATCACCACGGTCGTTCTCAGTATGGGGCATTGACGTGATAGACAGAGTAGCACCGAAGGCATCTAATGGACATGAGTTTATCTTAGTGGCCATTGATTATTTCACCAAGTGGATAGAAGCATCTTCTTACTCGGTATTGAAGGCCTCCCGTGTTGCTAAGTTTATCAAGCAAAACATAATTTGCCAATACGAGGTCCTACATGAAATTATCTCAGACAATGGTTCACATTTTCAAGGAGAGGTCCTGGATCTTTTCGAAGAATACCGAATAGTGGCTCACAAATTCTCGCCATATCGGCCGTAGACTAACGGGGCAGTTGAGGCAGCAAACAAAAATATCAAGAAAATTCTACAAAAGACAATCAACTCACACAAAGATTGACCGAAACATCTACCATTTGCACTCTGGGGATACCGAACGTCAATCCAAACTTCAACAGGCACAACGCCATACTCTCTAGTGTATGGGATGGAAGCTGTACTTCCCATCGAGGTGAAAATCCCTTCACTAAGAGTAATAGCCAAGGCCAATAACTCAGAAGCAGAATGGCAGAGGAACCGAATGGAAGAGTTGCTCTTGTTTGACGAAAGAAGGCTGCAGGCTCTGTTCCATGTACAAGGTTATCAAAAGAGGATAGCTCAGGCATTCAATAAGAAGGTTAAGACTCGGGACCTCAGAGAAGGAGATTTGGTTCTTAAAGAAATCAGAGCTCCCATCTTCGACCCGGGAGGCAAGTTCAAGCCAAACTGGTCCGGACCGTTTCTGATCAAAACCATCATAACTGGTGGTGCAGTCATTATTATGGATCTGGATGGCAATGTGTTCTCCACTCCAGTTAATCTCGATTAGCTCAAAAAGTATTATCCTTAAGGTAAAAATAAAAAGAAAATAAAAAGCTCGCTGAGTTGAAAACCAAAAAGGCAACTCAGAAAAAAGTTAGAATAGTCTGCAAGGCCGAAAATCTAAAAAGGCGATCTCGACAAAAATTAGGACATCACAAAAGGAGAGTGTCAATACCCGAGCGAAAACTGAGCCCGAACTACGTTATGGCCTGATTCTATCTTTTTGCGATATGTAGGTAGCTTCTTTTAAAGAAGTCCAGTCACATTCTTTGTCTTTAACCATTTTGAATCGGAGTAAGACCAATACAAATTAATTTTTAAAATTTGATAATAAAGTCATTAAAATTTTAGATAAATTTAAACCATCTTAAACATAAAGTGGAAGTTTGTCATTACTTCGACCAGAATTACGAAGTTTTGAATAAAAGGAGGGGCACACAAGTTTCAAACTCTACAAAAAAAAAAGCTATGAAATTTTCATAACAAAGTAAGAGGCCTCAAGTTCTCCTTGTTTTTGCTGCTTTTTTTTCTTCTTCTTTATCTTTCTTCTCCCGATCCTGCATCAGCCATGTCTTGTATTCAGCGAAAAGATCAGAACACTTCAACTCATGCATCTCCATCAATGAGCGAGATGGTTTGACATCCTGATATGATGATAGAAACGGGGCCCGTAGTATGGATGAGAACAGACATCCTTAAATGCTAGGGAAGATGATCTGATTGCGACCGAACGGCCGCATGATCCGATGGGGGTAATATAAGGTAGTCTGACGCAGGCCGACCAGCAGAACCCCAGGATGATCCATAGTAGTTAAAGTCATGGCGGGGATCCGCCACCAAGAGCGTTGTCAGGTAATGTCTGGGCCAATTAGAGAACAAAGATACTATCACCAAGATGCCCCAGTATCACATATCTGATAACGCGGGCGGTAAAAGAAAGTAGCAGCATTGTGCCTATCAGTAGGAGGTTTTTGTACAAGATTTTCCTTCTCCATCAGCCAGATCTGTAGCAAGAGTTAAAAATAGTAAGAGAAGGGCTTTGCAGTATAATAGAGAACTTGATACAGAAGAAGATGTTAAGCTCACCCGGAGAAGTAAAGGGCTGCCAGCAAAGGTGGTGGTCTCGCCACGATGAACTGTGTCCAAGCCCAGCAGAATCTCGACCAAAATAAGGGGCACAAAGTCCTTACCCGTCCACATTTGGCCAGCAATGTCAGCCATGGCACAATTAACCCGCCCATTAAGAGGGACAAGGAGATACCGGGCGAGGAGGCAGAAGCAAAGTGCATAATAACGCCGCAGTTGAAAGTCGAGATCGTTGAGGTCACTAGTAGGATGAAACCTCTTAATAAGTCATGGGATGTCAAGACAGTCGCCCGAGGTCAAAAGAGAAGCCTCCATCCTGGATAGGCCATAAAATTGCATCGTCTGCTGCCGAACTAAGAGGAAGGGAGTAGGAACGACAACCAAACTCCGTGGAGTCAAGTCCAAAATGGCATCAAACTCCTCCACAGTGGGGCAGAGCTCTTCAAGGCCAAACCGAAAGACGTGGGACTGTGGATCCCATAGTGGAACGGCGGCCTTCAACAATGGTTCGTCGATTTTCATGGCCATAAGATGAAACAAAGAGTTGATACCAAAAGGAGCAAAGTTCAGAAGTTCAATAGGGGAGAATGCCTCAATCCATGAAGAAAGCGGAGTAATCATCTGAGTGTAAGCAATAGAAAATGGAGCCTTCAGGGCTGTATTTATAAGGCAAAAAAAGGCCGAAAACTAAAAATTTGGCAAAAGGCACACTCATGGTGGCAGCCGCCACCTTGAAGTTGGCGACCGTCAACTGAAAAAAGCAAAGTACAGTGACATCATAACTTTGATCAGGCGACAGCCATGTTAGAGGTGGCGACCGCAATGTTAGAAGTGGCAATCGCTATTGTGGCATTTGGATTTAGGGATCAAAAATGAGAGAATTCAAAATATATTTTAAAAAATATTTTAACACCTTAAAAACTAAATTTTGAAAAACTCTTTTGTTGAAAATAGAGTCGCCACTTAGTTTTTTGAAAAAAATTAAGAAAAACAAAACTGGCTACTAATCTTAAAAACGTTAACCAGAGAAAAAGGGTTCGGGGGTTAAGGTACGAATTGAGGAAGGTGTTAGGCACCCCGTTCGCCCAACCGTATGGTTGGCCTCCACTAATCATCATTGATTTTTTAATTAAAATTTTTAAATGCATACAAATAAAGAAAATGGAGGAAAAAGAAAACATTCAAAATCAAGTATAGAAAATACATAAAATATGTACATAACACTCCAAAACAAATAATTGTTATAAGAAAAATCCTAAGTCCTATGGCATGCAATTTCTATTTAAAGGATTCATGAAACACATACCCACATGCAATATTCAAAAAAATAAACTAAGCTAACATGGTTTATATAAAGAATAAAAATATGGTTGAAGATGTTAAAATTACTTAAACATGATTTGCTAACAAGAAATACACTAAACTAAACAAGATTTTAAGGAAAGTAACTAAAATATGCACATTGTCAAAACAAGCTAAATTAACGTTACCATGATGAAAAGATAAAAAAAAAATGCATGCACATTCTATACTTAAAAGAAAATTTATTAACAAATAAAATGACAAAAGAGAGTTTAAGAATTCAAAAAATTCAAAGAAAAAGAAAATGAAAAAGAAGTTTGTAAAAGAAAAAGATACTAAGTGAAAAGGTTGAAAAATATTTATTTAAACTATTAAAGGAAACCTAACTATTCATATTTTATATCCTAAAATAATAAAATAAGAGGAAAAAAATCCAAAGAAAATTATACTTTAAAGATAAAATTTAGTTTAAAGTAACTTTTTATGATTTTTTTAGGTTTATGAAAAGAAAAGAAAAGAAGAGAAATAAAAAAAATAAAGCTATGTAACATTTTTATGAAAATAAAGCTAATCACAAAATATTTAGAAAAATTACACTTATTGTTAAAAAAAAGAAAAAAAAGAAAAGTTAACAAAGAAAAATTAGATTAATCCTAATTAAGGAACATTTAAACTAACATTAAAAAGAGAGCAAAGAAAATGTAGCATTGGCATTTAAAGAAAATAAAATAGATAATAAAAGAAGATAAAAGGAAGAGAAAATAAAAATTAGAAAATTACACTAAAACTTCAAGAAAGAAATGAAAAACAAATAACTAATGCATTGAAAGAAAATTACATTCAGTTAAAAGAAAAGGAACATTTAACTAATAAAGGAAATAAAATGAACCAAAAAACTAATTATTACATGAAAATAAAGTGAAATGTTAGGAAATAAAATAAAAGTTAGAGATTAAAATGAGGCATTAAATAAATGGAATAAGATGAAATGTTAGATTACACTTGTTAAAAGAAAAGAAAAATAAATAATACTTGAGTATTAATTTAATATAAAAAGAAAGATAAAGAAAATAAAATGCTAGAATTTAAATGGACGTAATATTGATAATTACAACCATTTTTATATAAATGCTTTGTATAATAACAATAACGACATTATTTAGTTGTATTGTTAATTGATATTAGCAGTAATTAATGAATTAATTACAGAAAAAAATAATGTGCTTAGTGTGAAAGTGTGAACCAAGAAATTAGAGCAACTAAATTAAATGAAATTAAGGTAACTAAAATAAATGAAGTAATGTAAATGATGACAAGATTATGTAGAAGAATACGTGAATTGAAATTGAATGTAACCCGATCGCCCCAAAAGAGAGGGAATAGGGTTAGAAGGACCAGAGATTCAAACAGAGTACTTGAATTGTGGAATCCTCAAGTCGGTAGAATGAGCTCCAATTTTCCAATCCTCGGGTGGTGATCTAAGCAATGTAGGCTTCACGGTAGGTAGTGGAGATTCAGGACTCGGTATCTTGGCAGGGCTTCGGTGTCGGAGCTCGAAATCGTTCGGTATATCGGCAGAGTCTCTCTCACTCAAAATTCGTGCTGAAAACGTACGCTGGGTACGGTATTTATAAAATTCTTCAACCAATGAGGTGTTGCCACGTTTTGGGACACGTCAGGCCATTTGGAGTTGGCGGTCGCCACAATGCAAGTTGGCAGTCGCCATGTTTTTGGAAGGTTCTACAAAGTTCTATGGCGGTCGCCACAATGGGAGTTGGCGGTCGCCATGATGGTATGTGGTGGTCGCTACTTTTGGCTAGGATTTCCACAAAGTTTAAGACATGTGCCATAATGCAAGTTGGCGGTCGCCTTACTTGGGCAGCAAGTTTCGATGGTTCAACAAAATTTCATTGGTTAGAAGGTTTCGGGTTCAAATACAGATCTTGGATCACTTTTCGAGGATCGAACGAAGGCACTAATCCATATGTTTTCATCATCGGATTCGCTTAAGATTGGGCGGGGTCAAATTGGGGTGTAACTTGCATAGCAATGGGTGGAACAGGTTATATCAAAGACTCAAAGACAACAACCATTTGACCGAGCCGTCAATCTTAGGCCACAAGCACACTAGCATGCACATGATGTTTGTCGTACTCAAATTTTTATTGAGCTGCCTACGTACCCCTTTGCTAGGGATCAGACAAGAACGTAGTTCACAGGGCAAAATGCGAGATGCAATGATAAGAAACATGAGGTGGATGCTAACAGGAGGACCGACGAGTCAGTTTAAGATCGTGAGGAGGACCGACGAGTCAGTTTATGGTCATGAGGAGGACTGACGAGTCAGTTTATGTCGTGAGGAGGACCGACGAGTCAGTTTAAGATCGTGAGGAGGACCGACGAGTCAGTTTATGGTCATGAGGAGGACTGACGAGTCAGTTTATGGTCGTGAGCAGGACGACGAATCAGTTTATAGTCATGAGGAGGACCGATGAGTCAGTTTATGTCGTAAGGAGGACCGACGAGTCAGACATCAAACTAATAGGTTGGGTTAAGACCTAATAATGTGGGAATTGAAATTAGGTTTATCGGAAGCAAGATCGAAATAATTAGAAATCTGGCCTCAGCTAAATATTTTGATTTATCAGGAAAAAAGGTTATGAATTTATAGGCCGAGCTAAAACCTAAAAATTCAGGATGAGACATGAGATAAATTTTATTTTAAAAGTCAAATCACTTTATCGGGAGAAAAAAATACCTCATAAAATTTTCTCGAACTGTTACAAAATTATTTTTGAAAAAGTTCTAAAAGTCATTTTTAGAAGAACACATACACTAAATAAATTAAAGAAAAATTATTAAAATTTTTATGTTTTCTGAAAATTAATTTTAATAAAGCAAATAGAGCAAACATAAATATATACAAATAATGAGATGATAAACAAAAATGTTTTTAAAAAAAAGCTCAAAACAACCCTTCTCACCCCAAAACGTCATAATGACAAAGTGACCAAACGTGACCTTTGGCAACCTGGCGGTCGCCAAGCCAAAACCCCCCTGACATGGCGGCCGCCGGGTAAAAACCTTTCGAACCGAACGATTGCCGTGTGGTGTTTCAGAAACATGGCGGCCCCCCAAGCGCGTGGTTTTGATTCATTTGCTCCCTCCTTACTCTCTCTCTAAACTCCAGTGCTCTCAAGCTTTCTTTTGTTCTTTTTTTGATTCCTTTCGCTTCACACCATGTTTATATTGTTTTTCGTGATTCTTTTCCTCTTCATGGCGGCCCAGGGCCATAGAGATGATGACTTGGGTCACAACGGGACCCCTCCGCTAGTGGGCGTACTTACACGCAGCCCATTGCTGAGATCGATGCGTCTGATGCAGAGCTTGCCTCTCGCCGAGTTGCTGAGGAGGCACGAGCAGCTGCTGAGGCTCAGGCGGCTGCTGATGCTGCTGCGGAGGCCGCGGTGGCTGACTTTTTGGCCCTCGATGTTGGAGACGATCATCTGGCACCTTTTAACCCGCATACATATGACCCATTATCTCATCGCGCAGTTCCACGTGGCTTGAGACGCTATGAGCCTCCCGAGGATGCTGTTGCTGCTGACTTTCTTTTGTGGGAGTCTGACCATCATATATCTTATCGACGCCCATCAGTAAGTACCCCATCCTTACCTGTTTTAATACCATAGCGTGGAATATCAAACGTAGATGCATGTGTAGGATCCACCATATGATGATATGATGAATGATGATTTATTTGTGATATGCGAATGTTGTCTTATGAATAATGATTGGGATTTGACTTTAGCTTAGGTACATATGCAATGGAGATCAAAACAGTAGGGACAACTATGATCTTTTAAACAACCAACAAAAAGGGGCGATTATTTTTAGCAAAAAATTTTAAAATTTTTTTATTGTTTATTTCGAGAAAAACACAAATATAGGGGGAAAAGTTTTGTTCAATTTTTTAAATTTTTTCATTTTTAATTTTTAATTTTTGATTTTGTAACGATTCTTAGAAAATTGGGGTAAAAACTTTGAAAAATTTTCAGAAATTTTTAAAAAATTTTGAAAATTTTGAGAAAAATTTTAGAAATTTGAGAAAAATTTTGAAAAATATTTT
>JAOTRH010010941.1:0-23178 GCA_034768845.1 Heliamphora exappendiculata
TTTTTGAATAAATATATATTTAACCATATTTCCAAAAAACTATATTTCCAAAAATAATTATTTTTGTTAAATATATAACAAACTTTATATTTTCTTTCTTTTTTCTTTTATTTTCTTTTCTTTTTCTTGTAGACTTGGGCGCAAACCTAGTAGGAGACATATTCAGATTTGGAGGTGTCCAGCACATGTGCTGAAAAAAAACGCGGATAAGTTAGAACCGATGACAAAAGTCTATTTTTTTGTCGGGTATCCCAAGAGAACGAAAGCTGATTTATTTTATAATCTTAAGGATCAAAAAGTTATTTTAGCACCAATACCCAATTCTTGGAAAAAAATTATATTATGGATCACAGGCTCAAAAGTAAAATTATTCTAGAATAATTGAGAGAAAATATCAGTAGAACGGAAGAGGAACAATATGTCACTGATATCCTATTACCTCGCCGTAGTGGGAGAATTATCGGGACATGTACAGATCTCGAACTAGATCAGGGTGCTACCATTAACATGCCAGACGAGCTTGTAGGTAATGGTAGACAGAGCTTAGATTTTGCACAACGCGTTACTGCTAGTACGTAGACGCAGGTAGTGCCTCGTCGTAGTGGGATGGTTATTCATCAACTCGATCAGTATATGTTCTTGGGAAAGTCTTTTGATAGGATCCTAGTAGAATTGGATACCGAACCTTGTAACTATAATGAAGCACTCTAGAACAAAGATGCAGATCTTTGGCAAAAAGTTATGACTTTAGAGATGAAATCTATGTATTCTAATCAGGTTTGCAAACTTGAAGAATCACCTGAAGAGATAAAATTAATCGAATGCAAGTGGATCTACAAGAAAAAGAAAAGAGCAGAAGGAAAGGTAAAAACTTTTAAAGTTAGGCTTGTTGCAAAATGGTTCACTCAGAAAGAATGGATTGATTATGAGGAAACCTTTTCACTAGTAGCCATGCTTAAGTCTATCCAGATTCTCTTACCTATTGCAGCTCATTTTGATTATGAAATTTGACAAATAGATGTCAAGACAGCTTTCTTTAATGAAAGTCTTGACAAGTGTATCTATATGGTACAACTAGACAGTTTCATAGCAAAGAGCCAGGAGCACATCTTTTGCAAGCTTAAGAGATCTATTTATGGATTTAAGTAGGCATCGAGGTCTTAAAATTTTCAATTTTATTAAGTCATAAAGTCTTATGATTTTGATCAAAGTTCAGATGAGTTCTGTGTGTACAAGAAGCATGACGAAAGCGTGATAATTTTTCTAGTATTTTTTGTAGATGTTATCTTGATCATCGAAAATAATGTGGGGGTGTTATCTTCGGTAAAACTATGATTATCTAGGCAGATCGATATGAAAGACTTGAGAGAAGCCAGTCACATTATTGGGATCAAGCTTTTGCGAGATCGAAAATAAAAAATGTTGGGCTTGTCACAAGCAAAGTATATGATGATATCCTTACTCGTTTTAGCCTGTAAAATTCCAAGAAAGGATTTTTTTTTTCAGACATGGAATCACTCTATCCAAGGATCAGTGTCCTAAGACACCTGATGAGTTAGAGAAGATGAAGGCGGTTTCTAATGCTTCGGTAGTAAGAAGCCTAATGTATGCTATATTTTGTACCAGATCCAATATCTACTTTACCGTTGGCATGGTTAACAGATATCAGTCTAATTTAGAAAAAGAGCATTGGACTGCGGTAAAGAATATAATCAAGTACCTCAAAAGGACTAAGAATTATATGTTGATATACCAGACAGACCGTCTAGTACCTTTGGGGTATACAGACTCGGACTTCCAGTCAGACAAAGATTCTCGTAAGTCTACCTCAGGATATGTGCTTACCTTGGGAGGTGAAGTTATAAGTTGGAGGAGTATCAAGCAGTCCTGCATTACTGATTCTACCATGAAGGTCGAGTACTTGGCAGCTTCTAAAGCAGCTAAGGAGGCTGCTTAGCTTAGAAACTTCTTGCTGGATTTAGATGTGGCGCTTTCAGTTCAATCGGCTATTACACTTTATTGTGATAATAGTGGAGTGGTTATAAACTCGAAAGAGCCAAGAGTCCATAAGAAAAGAAAATACATTGAGCATAAGTATTACCTGATACGAGAAATTGTACAGAGGGGTGATGTTGCTGTGACCAAGATTGCATCAGGGGATAACCCTGTAGATCCTTTTACAAAGAGCCTAATAGTTAAGACTTTTGATAGTCATGTAGAGGGTATGTGAGCCATAATTTACACACAGAAGACCAGATTATAAGTTTTTGTAGAATATAAGTTTTTATTTACAGTTTACATGAAATTGGACAAACCATCAGTATGACTGTAGCAAAGAGTTTTAGTAGGCCCATCTTGGTTATGGATAACAGATAATAGTATCGTCTATTGTTCCGACTCTTTGTGCTAGTACACTTTATGTATATTGAACATGACCACATTCGGATAATTAATTTTATATTGACTATATAAATTAATTCACATTCCAAGATTATTATAAATGCTTATACTTTTAAATCCGAAATAATTATTATTTTCATATTTAATATTCTTTATTTTGATTCATTAAAGGGTGCGATCGTTTATGGGTCAATAGTCCAAGTGAGTTGAATAGCAGTATTAATTATATGGTGAATATTAATTATTGATGGAATCCACGTTCCGATTGTTCGGGATTGACGATACCCTCTTAAGGAAGCTTATAAGTTTTGACCGGGCCAAACCCTGTAGGTGGATTTAATTATCCGACAATCAAATAAATTAAGCGAAAAGTTTAATGAATTTCAAAAATGTCGATTAAATTAAATTGTCATTAATTAAATTTAATTGGCGGGTATCAAAAATCTTAACGTGGAGAGATGAGTTAAGCATTTAATAATAAGAGCTCAATGCAAATTGGTCTTGAGATTATGGCTAGAAGTGCAGTTACAGTTCTTTAATGGTATGAACTACAATTTAATATTTTATGAAAATTGCTGAAACCGCTGTAAAGTTTATATAATTGCAAAAATCGTTGAGAGGTTTGCATATATGCAGAAATCGCTGGAAATGTATCTGGGTCACACTAGAAGTTTATGTCATAATTACTCCACAGGTCCCTGCTGTAGCATATAAATATGTGGGTAGACCGAACCAATTTCTGTTGTTGTCTTTCAAGACTAAGATTGATCGAATTCTGTCATTACCAGTTCTCGAAGGATCGTAGTCCCCACTGCGTACAGGAATCGCATCGGGAATACATTAGAAAGTCTATTCGGAGCTTTAACTCGAAAAATCAAAGTTCATAATTGAAAAAACGATCGAAAGGTATTCATCTAAATTAATTATGGTGGCACGAGTTTTATTTTGATTATTCAACATTTAAAAAAATTTAATTTGGAACCTATTTCGACGATTGTCCGTCCAATTTTTTTAATCAAAAAATTGTATTCAAATCAATGATCTTGACAATTTGCCTCCAAAAAAAAAACTCTCCACCTTATCCTGTCCTCGAATATCCTCTGTTGGTTACACAAATCATTAGTCCTTCGCAACACTCAAATCCTCACCATTTCTCCCTCTCTACGCCTCTTTCTCTTTCTCGACATTTTTTGACAACTTAGCATTCAGAGTTTTGGAGAAACTAGGGTTCCGTGAGTGTAGTGATGACCATTGAGGTGGCGCTGTTGCCAAATGTGGCGACAGATATTGTGATTTTGGTCTACGCAGTGATTGGAATTGCGTTCTCGCTAATCTAGTGGTTGTTGGTCTCCCGCATGAAGATGTTGCTTGACCGGAATGCGTCGTCGCCGACGAAGAACAAGAATCGGTATATAAACTATATATAAGCTATGCTGGAATGCGTCGTGGCCGATAAAGAACAAGAACCGAAATGCATCATTGGCTATACATAAGCCATGTTGGAGATTTAATAAGAAGATAGAATATATATTGTATACAACTCTGATTTTTTCTATTTCACATCCAGTGAATAAAGTGATAAGATGATCGAATTGAATCTCAGTGATCTGAAGGCAGGTTCATTGGGGCTCGTTGACCAGCTTGTTCTTGCTATCGAAAAACTCTCCACTCTTGCCGAGCTTGTTGTCGTCCCTAGTTGTATCATCAGTGCTTTGCCACGAATAAATATGTAAACAGATAAATTTATCTGTTTGATCTGTTTGTTATGTAAATAAATAAATTTATCTGTTTTGTGTAGCAATTGACATGCTACAACTTCTTTTTATTGCAATACAAATATTAAATTTAAAAAATCAAAAAGAGATAATGTAAAGATTTTTAAAAAACTAAAGTGATAAAGTAGAAATTGAATTAGTTATGAAAAATAAAAATTCATAAGTTTGAATCAGATAAATTTATCTGTTTGCATATTTATCTGTTTGCGATACAAATAAATAAATTTATATGTTTGCTATGTAAAACAGATAAATTTATTTATTTTGTGTAACAATTGAAAAATAGCACTTGATTTTTATTGCAATACAAATATTAAATTAAAAAAAATTAAAAAGAGAGAATGTAAAGATTTTTAAAAAACTAAAGCTATAAGTAAAAATTGAATTAGTTATGAAAAATGAAAATTCACAAGTTTGAAAGAGATAAATTTATTTGTTTACATATTTATCGGCTTGATCTGTTTGCTATGCAAACAAATAAATTTATCTTATAAATTATCTACACAAAATAGATAAATGTGTCTGTTGTGTAATAATTGATATGCAAATCGATAAATTTATTTATTTTACATAAATTTATCTGCTTTGAAGTGTTTATCAATTTTTTTAATGTTTAATAAGTGAACATTTAACACTGGTGGTGGTGATGTGTGTGTGTACGCGCATATATATATATATATATATATATATATATATATACATATTTGAATTTTATATTTTAACGTACTTTCTAAATTTAGTTTTTTGCACCATCAACTTCACTTTAGTTTTGAATTTTTTATAATTATAGTAGTATTAATATTAAATATTTAAAAATTATATATATTTATCTTTTTTAGTGCATAAAAAATCTTTTGGTCACTGAAAATGGTTGTCAGCAGTCGCCAGAGGTCGTCAGAAATAGTCGTCAGAGCTCGTCGGCCATCGCCAGAGGTGAGGGTGGAGGAATAAAGTGTTGATGTGCAAGGATGAGTGTTTAGAGTTGTAAAGATATTTTAGTTTAATTTTACACAATAAATTTGAAGAGTTAAATTATTTTTTATTGGATTTAATGTTATAAGAAATGTTAGTTATAAATCTTGCACCAAAAATGCATTTAAAAGAATTCAGCTGCTTACCTTTACAATTTTTATCCTTCTCAACAACTGAATACTAACGAATGGAGAAAATTAAAATCGACAACAAAAACGAGAGAGATGCGAGTGTTATTTTACAAACCTAAGAGGATGTATCTATAATTATTATTAATCTCGGGAGAGATTTAGTCACAATCCATTTTCAAATGGCATTTATAATCGGCCAGTGGGTCAAACTCATTAAAAACTTCTTTTTTTTTTTCAAAACTATTATTTATTTTACAAATGTTCATTTTAAAATTCATTTAAATTTTGTTATAAAAATGTTATTTCTTTATCGTGAGGAAAATCTAGATTTTCCTTAATGAATGTAAATAAGAAACAAGTTAATTAAATTCCAAATTTCCGTTTAAGATTTTTGAGGATTTCATTTCAAAATATTTCTGTAGCATACTAACGTGCCAAAGACATTCATACATCTATTTCATAGTTTTTACATCATTTGAAAAAGTACTGAAATTTACATAACTTTAAATTAAAACAAAAGAACTCCAGCTATTATTTTCATGCTTCAATCATGTATCATCTGAATATATAATATCAACATTTTATTAGTAAGAGTGCATAGATATTAAGATTTCTAATTTACAATAAGTTATCCTAGTTCAATTCTATTTAGTTGCAAAATTCTCCTCTTTACACATGATATCATTCTGTTGATTATTTGGTGAGTGACTTCCATCCTTATCCAATCCATTTTTAGTATTTTTACTTGTTCTTCAAGTTGGGACCTTTCAACATTGTTTTTCTATCCCATGAGTTAGGACTTTTTGGTATCTTTACTTATCTCTTGAGTTAGAATTTTTTGGTATTTTTATCTGTCTTTTGAGTTGGAACCTTTCTTATGAACCAAACTTAAAATATTTAATTCCTACATTCATTACATGCATTAAATTCATGTATATAGAAAATTAGCAGCCGAGTATATTAAAAAGCATGATTTTATTTAAGAGATATTCATGGCATCACATCAGTCATACCATGAACATAAGTCATAAAATTCATTATTTTGTAAGCTCATAAACATATTATTTAACTTGAAGAAGAATGCACAAGAAAAATAAAAAAATCTAGATATCAATGAACTCACTAATTTAACCAAAAATTCAATCAACTAAACTTTGTTTAAGAATTTTCGATCTAGATATCAACACGTAGAGAGATTGGCAATGGGGTGCGCAGGAGAGGTAGCGCTGGCGATGTGCCAAGAGTTGGTGCAAGGTGCCATCATCACATGTCTTCTGAGACACCCACAAGTTAGGGTGCAAACACTAGTTCACATGGAGAAGAAAAATGCATTGACGGTTAAAAGGATGGAATTTTTTTTTTTGTAATTAAAAATAAATAGTAATGCTAGAATGATGAACTTATTTTACTAAATTAGTATCTGAAATGATGTGCCACGTAATTGGGATATTAATTTAATAAAATAAATTGGTCACTTTCATATTATTAAAAATAAATAAATAATGAGATACTTAAACCATTTTATTTTTTTGACTATGATATATGTAATTTAATCTCATGTATAATCTCACTAATAAACAAGTCCTAAAATCTTCTCGTGATCGTGTAGAATCTCTGATAACATGTGCACAAGAAACCCTATCAGGTTTTTATTGGATGAACGAGAAAAAACAATTATGAACTTTCAAATTCCTTCGCGTTTGGCAAAACTTAGAAATTAATTAACAAAAAAAAAAGATCAGAAAACTTCCGCTGAAAACATTATACAGCGGAGAAGAAGGAAGATGATACCCATCATCATGATTTCCAAACACTTGAAATGTTAGATTAAAATTCAGAAAAGCTCATACTCACTCTACCAAATTTTCTTTTCTCTCAAACAGATTCCCAGCACTGGCAAAACACAACATAACGTGGCTTCCAGAATCAAGATACAACTCGAATCTTGGCTAGACATGATTCACAAACACATCGTATTCAACAACAGCATCACCAGTTTTCGGGTCGTAACGAATCGTCCGGCCAACGCATAGCCGCGAGCAAACCGGAAGACTCCACTCCCTCCGACGACCGGCATCTCCCTAACCGGATCGAAAACCCGGTTCCTTCCAAGAATGCTGAGTGCGCATCCATTAAACCGACCCTCCAGGAACGCGAAATTCAGAACCATAAGCAACCCGGAATCGCGCTGGGAAGCCAAATGCATTTTTGGGTCCGGCGACTCTTACGGCGGTGGGGTTTTTGCCACTAAGGATGTCGTGGAAGTAGAGATGAAGGTGGCTTCTCTTGTCAGGTTGAGTTCTGACCTTGGTTTCGGCGAATTGCTCTGCAAAAACACCACCGGTGATGGTGAATAAGGTGGGGACGAGGAAGAGGGAAAAGGAGAAGAGTGGTTTGGTGAGGATTATTGCCATTTTGGAACCTTATTTTGAAGCGTCCTGGTCCTGGGTAGTGATAGATGTGGGTGTTTTTATAGATGATGGGTGGCAGGAGTGGTGATTGAAACTAATGTGTTTGTGCTAAAAAAATTATTCCACCCAGTAGGGCAATGCTTAGTTTTAATTTGAGTCACACAGATTGAAATGGGGCGTTACTCTCTCCTGCATAGAATAATTGCTCCTTTACATTGTTGTTTTTTAGGGGGCGTAACCACGGTCAATTCGGCGCGAAAACTTCTTTTAAAATTTGAGTTGAGTTCGTTTGAAATTTTTGAGATAGATCTACGCCCAATTTAAAAGTATATAGGCCTAAGCTCGGGTTTGGAATTTAAATTAGGCTCTGGTCTGCATTCGGCCGGGGCCAATAGGCTTTTTTTGGACTTTATTTTAAAAATAATAATTTTTATTATTTTTAAAATTGCATTTACTTTATAAATTAACTTATTAGTTATTGTCTTGTAACTGCTTTTATATATAATATTTTAATAAGATAATATTATTTTAAATTTAATAAATAATTATTTATTATAAATTCATATTTTATGAATTCACTTATAATTTAAAAGACAAGTTATAAGTTTTGATAAAGTAATTTATAAATTGTTATAACTTAAGATTTAAATTATTATAAGTTACTTTATGAATATTTATAAAGTTATAATTTATAAAGTGTACAATTTTATTTAAAAGAAATAAAAATATTTACAGCATTATAGGTCAAGTACAATCTAACTAGGTTAGCACGCACAAATTTACTGATCATTTGCATTATTCTCTACTTAAAGAAAAAAAATTGCATCTAATCCAATTATCTAAACAAATAAAATTTTAAATTACAAATTTAAGAAAATAAAATTTAAAAATCCAAAATTAAAATTTTATTCTGAACTAAACAATCTTTCAAGATTTTCGAAAATAATAGTTTTCAAATCATTTTGAAGCCCTATCTTCTCATTCAAAATATAGCCATTACAAGAGCGGTTATGGGTGCAAGTTTCGGGCCTCAGGTCAAGCCTCAAGCGGGCCCATCCAAAAGTACCGTTGGAGGGTTTTTGGGTACGAGGCCTAGCCGAGCCAACGGGCCAAGAATAGGGCAGGCTATTTCTTGGGCCACTCATCCAAGATGCGGATGTGCTTTGGGGTTAGGTCAATGGGGTAGGTTTGAGCCAGCCCATGGGCTCCATGGTTTCCATGTCATGCCCATTTCATACATGACAGGCCCTGGGAAGGCTTCAGGTGGCCCACGAACCTCGAGTCCATTTTACATGTAAATGATCTTTTTAAATAGTCAATTTTACATTTATACTATTTGATATATTAAAAAAGTTAACTTCTTACATTTTTTATTGAAAAACAGATTTATTCACATTTCAAACAATATTAACTTTTCAAAAAAAAAAAAAAACTTTTAATTAGTTTTTAAGCATTCCAAACGAACTGTAAATCAAGCTGGATGATGAAACAAAAATGGTCTTACTAGCTAGAAGTGCAGTGGAGCACAAGTGCATATCCATTAATTTTCATTCAATTGTGGGTGAGGTGACAGAGAGGGAGTCATGAAAATTATCAAAGTTGAGATAGACCAACAAGAGATCGATGTTAATGACTCAACAATAATAATCTTCCTACTTCCTAGCAAAGCTGATTCAACTGAAATACATATTCGGTATGCATGCTTTAGAGTAAACAAAGCATTAATTGCTTTAGTTTCACCAAATATATATATATATTTTCTTGGGCATTTAAAAATAAGTGTTATACATAGACTATGTTTGTTTCGGAGAATTAGAAGAGATTAAATTGGACTAAAAAATATATAAAATTCACATTTTTAGAAATAATTTGTCTTTTTGAATTGTTAATTTTATAGAGGTATTGATGAATTGATTGACCTCTCAAACCATCCAAGTCAACCCTACCAACATAACAATTAATGATTTTGTCTATAGTTTGGTCAAGTGAGGTGTCTCTCAAATTTTTTTCTTCAAGAACCACCCAATGAACCTAACTCGACCGACAAATATTTAATTTTATTGATCATTAAATTTTTTATTAGATTATGTTGCTTATTATTTTGATATTTTTATATGAAATCTATGTAATTTGGGTCTATGTATAATTTAGTTAATAAATTCATCATCTTTTAAACTTTAAATTTATCAAAAATAAACATTTTTAATTAAAAATAAAATTGGTGAAAAATAAAATGAACTCAACAAAATAGTTCAAATTAAATAAGTCGAAACCACCAAAACCGAACCACATCCACTCGTGGACCCCTCAAACCCATGGGTTTTCAAATATCATCAAACCCATTGCTCAGTTGTGGGCCAAAAATTAAAAATTAAATACTTGTGATTGGATGATAATTAAGTTAGAGCTCAACATGACCCATGGGTACGCTCTTATGTTTGGTTGGTCATAGGAGACTACTAATCTCCCATATGTAGGAATAATAGTATGGCATTTATAGAATTATTTGTTCCACTCTTACACTTGAGTTTATTTGTTTGTCATTTGAATTATCTTTTCTTATTATCTAATATTATCTAATGATGAAAAATAATTATTCAACTCTTATTTTATATTGTATCTCACTTTAATAAACATGATATAAATAACGCCATAATATACACAATCTCATTCACTATCTTATAATATTAAAAAAATATATAAAACATACATATTACTTATCTATTTTATTATATCCAATCATATGACTCAATAACTTAAATAAAGAGTTTAATAACGCGGCTTAAAATGTTTAAATACAGTTATTAATAGTAGGACATAAGTTTCTTTATATATCCGATATATTGAATTTCTATCTCTTACCGATGTGGGAATAGATATCACTATATTTCTTACTCAAATAAGCGACACCTTCATCGTGTGGTCCAAGTTCTTCTCCTAATTAGGATGTGAATAGAAGATTATTAGCAAACACGTATCTTCGTGAACAAGAATATAATCTCAGAGCTTTTATCCCTCTTCGAAGGCTCGAGTCCTCTATCCGCAAATTTATATATTTTTGTATCAATCTCAGAGCCTTTAATAGTATACTACAAATTTATATATATTTATATAAAACTTAATTTTTATATCTCATCGATATAGAATGGGATATCACAATACCAGACGATATAGAATGAGGTATCACAATACCAGACACACTCGCTAAAATATAGTACAGGGCACTCCTAGTTGAAGGGGCCACAATTGTATTCATTGCAATAATTAAACTTTAGTTGTGAATAATTAGCTCCATGTTGAGGAACTTAATTTAAATAGATATGGCACTTAATTATGTATTTATATCTTTTATGTAAGGCATAGATAATTTTAATAATTCAAAATGTATGTTGTCATAATGATAAAATTGAAGTCCTCCGGAGTGCATGCGTTGCTTCCATCACAAAGTGAGTTTGCAGCTTTTAAGTTTGCTTGCACCTTTGAAGACTTTGGTGTTGCTCCCAAAATGGCTGTGGGGGGGTCATAATCCCTTCTTGTAAAGGCATTACGATTTTAGTGGGGGGCAAAATGAAACATCAAACATCTGTGATGATTACTAAAGCATGAGCTTTATCAATGGTTTAGCAACCCTTGCGACTCAGTAGACAGCTTTTAGAACCATTTTGGGTGGATCATTTGTCAACCTGGTTAAAGCAATTTTCCTTTTTACTTTTTATTTAATGTTTAGAAAATAAATTTTAAAAGTCACTTTTTTACTGATCAGATAATAAAGGTTAAGTGAATAGTCTAAGACTTTGTTTGGATTGATGGGTTTGAAAGAAAAGTGGAAGATTTGAAAATATAAACTTAGTTATATTATGTTCGGATCTTATTTAATGAGAGAAGGGGACGAGTAGGGTAGGTGTTAGAACACATAGATAGTATAAGCATTCTAACCATTTCACTGTTTCTTCTTTGTGTTTCTTCTTTGTGTTGAGAAAATATTAATAGGTAACAAAAAAATCTATTTTATAAAGCAATCTGTAGATTAAATATAGATAAGAAAACAATCTATTTTAATGAAGCAGAAATGAAAAATGTGATAGAAAAGATAAATCTGTCAGAATAAGTAAAATATTATCAAAAATAGTAAAATGAAACTGTGACACGAAAACTGAAAAATTAAAATAGTAACAAAAACAAGAAATAGGTAAACAATATACGAACAAAAACAGAAATAAGAATCTATAAATACCAAGAATGAAGAACCTGATACAGAAAACGGTTGATCGAGGCTTAAGACGAAATTGCACTCGCTATGGTGCTTTGAGTTGGCAACAAACGTCTTACAAGATACAATGATCTTCAAGCAACAAAAGAAGCACAGCAATCTGTTGCTTCGGCGAACGAAAACTGTGTTCGAAAACTCTCTCTTACTGGACAGCAGGAAAATGCATAAATACAACAGAAGAAGCAAGGGAGAAGAGGGATTTTCGAATTGTTTTCAGTGTCTCAAAACGGGCAATAGGCAGCCTTTAAATAGGCTCCATAAGGTGACTATTCGGCTTGACCGAACAGGCATGGAACCGATTCGGCCTAGTAGTTGGACCGCCCAACAAGCGCGAACCAGTTCCAGATCGACTCCAACGGTTTGGACTCCAACGGCCCCGAATCGAACCCTCTAACGGTTCGATAACAGTAACTGAATAACGGTAACAAAATTTAAATAATTAATAATTTAAATTTAAATTTTAAATAAATAAATTTTCAGCAAAAAGATAAGGGTTGTTCCGACCTGGCTGGCAACCCGCGACCCGCGGACCACAAACCCGGACCCGAGCCTGAGCTCGATCCGGCTCGACACAGCACGACCTGTTGGACAGCGGTGGCAGCGCCCCCGTGTGGGGTTTGGGTCGAACCCACCGTTGGGTAGGTCTTCTCCCGTCCACAAAACTGGATACCCCCAAGGGGCACACCCCTTAGGCCCAACTTAGTTTATAAAAGCCATTTACCCATGTTTCTTCCAACCAATGTGGGATTGAAACCTCTTTTATACTAAATTGGGCACTCACCCTTTTCTCTCCCAATCAATGTGGGATATGACATAGTTACCATCATTTTGCCAACTTCTATGGCATACTTTTGGAGTCAATTTCTCATTCACCCGTTAACAGTTTTGAACGTTACAAAATTCATGAATAAACTAGTCATGGAGATGAACATATCAGGACTTGGAATTATAAAAAATGATGAATCCAATCCAAAGTTATTCAGCTTCAAAGTTAACTAAAACCATGTTCAACAAAGTGTTCAAAACCCATTATTTTCCAACAATCCCCCACATGAATGGAATTTGACAAAAAAGAAAATGCAACAAGATGCAGACACATAGAGAGTTCAATAAAAGAAAACTTCTGTATAGGATAGGTAGCTTTTGGCTTTGAACCTTCCCTTGTGAGAAACTATCAGACTTACTGGCTAATCATTGAACATGATGTCTTGAATTGTTCAACCGTTTATGTAAGTCGGATAATAGAATTCACACAAAACTTTCTAATACAGCTTGGTTTTCACGATTGTGTTCATTTCGGCCCTGAACATACCTAGTCATTCATAAGTTCTCTAGATAATCTAGTCTTAACAATTCTCATAGAACCGACCCAGTTCACACTTATATAGGTGATTCTTATTAAGAGTATCCTGCCATACCCCACTTGGATATCCAAGGTATAAGAATCATTAAAAGCATAACTTATCCTTAAACACGCTACAGACATCACTATTTCATCATAGAAATGGGTAGGAGTTAATCTCCCTAGTGATTCCCCTAGAGTCACACATAATTCGGTTGTCCCATTGAACCTAGATCTTGGGATCTCCAGTCAGCTAGTTGGGTTGCCATTAAGGTGTCTCTTTAGTAATAAGCTTTAGTCCCATTCCCCTCGATGAGTAATTCACTTGCTCTCTGGTCAAACCTTTGGTTAACATATTCGCGATGTTATCTTTTGACCTTATGTATTCAATGGATATATCCACTTGAGAGCAGTTGTTTAATGGTATTGTGTGTACGACGTATATATCGTGGCTTACCATTATACAAATTACTCTGTGCTCTTCCAATTGCAGATTGACTATCATAATGAATGCAAATTGCTGGCACAAGTTTAGGCCACACTGGAATATCTTCTAAGAAATGGCGTAGTCATTCTGCTTTTTCCCCAGCTTTATCTAAAGCTATGAACTCAGCTTTCATTGTTGACCTAGCGATGCATGTCTGCTTGGAAGATTTCCAATACACAGTTGCATCTCTGAGAGTGAAGACATATCCACTTGTGAATTTTGAGTGTTTTGTATCAAATATCCAGTTGGCATCATAGTAGCCTTCCAGAACAGCTGGATATCTGGTATAACACAATCCATAGTTATGGGTGTATCTTAGATAACTAAGAACCCAAACTATTGCCTTCGAGTGATCTACCTTTGGGTTATTTGTGTATCTACTTAATTTACTCACTGCATATGCTATATCTGGTCGTGTGCAATTCATTAAGTACATTAGATTACCAATAATCTTGGAATATTTCAATTGAGATATGCTTTCATCCGTATTTTTGGATCGATGTAGATTTATATATATCGGCGTCCTTGCAGGACGGTCATCATCCTTGGAGAATTTACTAAGTATTTTCTCAATATAATGTGATTGAGACAAAGCATATCCTTAAGATGTTTTAGAAATTTTCATTTCTAAAATAACATCTGCTACTCCCAAATCTTTCATGTCAAACTGTTTATTCAACATTTTTTTAGTAGATTTGATCATTTGATCATCACTACCTATGATGAGCATGTCATCAACATAAAGACAGACGATGACATATCATTTATCTGTGCTTTTAACATAGACACACTTGTCACATTCGTTTGTCTTAAACCCATTTGACATCATAGTGTTGTCAAATTTCTCATGCCATTGCTTTATCGCTTGTTTTAAACCATAAAGAGATTTGACGAGTTTACAAACTTTGTTTTCTAATCCAGGAACAACAAACCTTTTTGGTTGTTCCATGTAAATCTCTTCATTCAATTCACCATTCAAGAATGCAGTCTTCACATCTATTTCATGAATATCCAAATTAAATAATGCAGCTATAGAAATTAGCATGTGTATAAATGTTATTCTTGTAACTGGTGAATATGTGTCAAAGTAATCAAGACATTCTTTTTGTCTATATCATTTGACTACAAGTCTTGCTTTATACTTGTCAATTGATCCATCTGCCTTCATCTTTATCTTGGATATCCATTTATATCCAAGTGGTTTACAATCGGGTGGAAGATCCCCCAGTTCCCATGTATGATTCTGAAGGATAAATTCAATCTCGCTATTTACAGCCTCTTTCATAAAGGGGCTTCAGCACTGGACAGCGTCTCCTTATAAGTTCGAAGCTCATTTTCTAACAAATAGGTTAGAAGAACATGACCAAAGGATTTGGATATTCTAGCCCGTTTGTTATGTCTAGATTTTGCATCCTCTTCTTCCTGGTTTTTATCATGATCACTACTTTGAGCAGTGTCATAAGTTCTACTTATAGAACTTGTCTCTTGTCCAGATTTACAAGGAAATACATGTTCAAAAAACACTGCATTCCTTGACTCAATAATAGTATTAACATGCATATCTAAAATTTTGAATTTGTGAATCAGAAATCGAAAAGCACTACTATTATTAGTATAACTGATAAATACATAGTCAACAGTTTTAGGTCCCAATTTTGACCTCTTTGGTGTAGGCACTGCTACCTTTGTCAAATATCCCCACACTCTTAAGAATTTGAAGGTACACATTTGACCTTTCCACAATTTATAAGGTGCCTTATTCGTCTTCTTGTGGAGTATCTTAATAAGAATATAATTAGTTGAAAGAACAGCTTCCCCTCACAAATTCTGATGTAGTCCAGAACTAATCAACATAGCACTCATCATCTCCTTTAATGTTCTATTCTTTTGTTCAGCAACACCATTTTGCTGTGGAGAATAGGGTGCAGTGGTTTGATGAATTATACTATGCTGTTAACAGAATTCACCAAAAGACGATTCATATTCACCACCTCTATCGCTCCTTAGAGTTTTGATCTTCTTCCCAAGTTGATTTTCAACTTCATTCTTGTAATATATAAATATTTCTAAGGCTTCATCCTTACTTCTAAGCAAATAGATGTAGCAGTATCTAGTACTATCGTCAATAAAAGTAATAAAATATTTTCTACCACCTCTTGTTTGAATTGATTTTAAATCACAAATATCATTATTAACTAAATTAAGAGGTTCTGTATTCCTTTCTACAGAATGAAAAGTAGTCTTAGCTAATTTTACCTCTACACAAATCTCACATTTGTGATTCAGATCAATATCAAAGTTAGGCAGGCAATTACTGTTAATTAATCTACGTAGAGAATTATAATTAACATGTCCTAATCTACCATGCCATAAAGAGGACTCAACAATATAAACAGAAGATGCATTAATGTTATTCATAGTAATAGTAGGTTTTGGCACAACAACCATTACATTCAATTTGAAAAGACCATCTAACTAATACCTCTTACCCACAAGCATCCCACCCTTTGTGAGTACAAATTTATCAGACTCAAATACTAGTCTAAACCCATTCTTGCTCAACAGAGATCCAGAAACTAAATTCTTACGGATGTCTGGCACATGCAACACGTTGTTGAGCGTGAGTTCCTTCCCTAAAGTCATCTTCAAAACAACCCTTCATTGTCCTTTCATCTTGGAGGTAGAAGAGTTCTCCATGTATAGCTGTTCTCCATCTATCGTCTGATAAGTGGCGAACATCCATCTGTCTGAACAAATGTAGCGAGTAGCTCCAGTGTCCACCCACCATTCTTTGGAATTTCCAACGAGGTTTGTTTCAGACACAATGGCAGAAAGATTGATGCAATAACCCAAACTCAAGAATATGAATAGAAAAGAAAGAACATCTCAAAAGAAATAAAATCTCGAACCTAAGTTCGGTAAGAAGAACCGGCCCAACCGATTAACCTTTTCGAGCCTAAGACCCAAGACAGAGTGGGAACCACACAAGCATGTATTAAAACCCTAATATTGAGAATAAGAATTCAAAGTTATAAGTCCAAGTCATTTAAGACAAGAGTTAAGCTCAAAAAGTCTTAAAAATTTAGATTTTAACACATAGATACCCTAAATCAAGGATTGAAGTACAATTAAGTAGAAAATGACAAAATAATATCAAAAATAACAAAAATACCCCTTAGTGGTCGACCACCATGGGAAGAGTGCCAAAAAGTGACTTTTTGCTTTTTTTTAAACTTAAAATTATGAGAAAATTATTAATTTAAGTATTATGATGATCCAATCTTATTGAATAAGTAATATATATAATAATATAGTGTTATGGATCAACAAAAGTAAACAAACCATTATTAAAGTTCATACATAATAAAATAAGTCAAAAAGTTAGATATTACCAAAATAGCTTAATTTGACTTAAAAGACTATATTTATTTAATCAATTGCTATGCGAACTATGATAATATATGATAATACTATATTGCTCATAAACATACTAAAATAATAGGTCTCAATAGAAAAAGACACACCAAAAAAATACATCAAATTGACTTTTAAAGCATTTTTTTGCATAAAAGGGTACGCAAACCGATGCAAAACCCCTTGATTGATGTGGGGTCATATTTTTGTCCCCCAAACAGCCCCTAGGTGTATGTCCCTTCCCCAAATCTGATCTATCTCTCTCAAATATTGCACCAAGTCTTGTCAACCCATGTGAAATGAAAGGAAATAAGGACTTAAAATTAATTCAACGTTCCCTAAAATCTTGCCTATATATACAAGCCAAACACCCTCTTTTCCCTTACATTATTTTTGGCCAGAGGGGGCAAAAAACTAGATTTGAACTATTCTTGAAGGGTTTGGGGGAGTTGAGAGAAGAAAGAAAAGAAAGAAGGAAGAAAGGGAGCTAAGAAATCAAGAGGTGTTTTACTAAAGTTAAGTCTTTCCATACCACCATCTCTTGAGCCCTCAAACAAGTAAGTAAAACATCAAAACCTTGTGTCTACGATCCCTCAAAATATCCCCCAACACATCCCTTTAAACACTCTAAAAATCGAGAACCGAAAATAAACCGAAAAGGTATTATAGTTGGAGATTTGGGATTGTTATGTTTAGGGAGGATATGAGATGTTGTTGTATGTTGTTATCTTTGAGTTTGATGACCTATAAGTGTGCTGCAGCATTGGTATTAATGTATAAAACACAAGCATGCAAAGAAATAGAACAAAAAAACTTGACATGACATAAGTAGAAGACTTGGACCCTAAGAGACTTGATTTTTGAGAACATACATGTTTTTTTCCGAAACTTTGGAATGTCATAACTCAATGTAAAAAATTGATCTAAGTATATTCTTTATGTCCAGATTTATCCTTTTGTGTTATTTTTTATCCAAAGTTAGTTTCAACTCATTTGAATAAGTAGAACTCGAGATATTGCAATTTTATCAAAGTGTGTTGTTTTCTGACTGGTCAACACTACCGACCTGGAAACCCTAGTTTGCAATGCGATCTAAACTTTGATCAAAACATGAAAGTTGTAGATAAAATGTGTATATATCTATCCACCACAAATGCAAAAAAAACATCGAGTTTTGATATGTCAAAACCCCTTTCAAAGTCTTTGTTAAGTTTCAGCCCTCAAGGGACACTTCTGTCTCATATTTTTGTATAACCCAAAAACCCTATTTTTAGTGATCTACTCCAAAAGTGTTCTCCATCAACATTGTAGCTAACATATTGAAGTATGTTCTGCCCAAAATTCAAACCTTAAAGCCTCGAAATGATACCCCAAAATTGTTTTAAATCCTCTGTCCAAAATTGCCTCTACTGAGTTTTTGCGGCTAAGAGACCCTATTTTCTAAAATGGCTGACAAGTCTAACTTGTTCCAAACAACTACCCTTAGATATAAATAAGAAACTTGTAGGGCACATGTTGAACTATAACATACACAAAAATGGGCTCATTTGGACTTGATATGGTACCCCTAAATCGAGACCACCAGAGACACTTTTCTGACCAATTCTCTAAGCAAGTGCGGAACCGTTTTCGTTTCCGTTAAGTTTTTCACCCATTTTCCTTAGGTTTTGGCTTTCGTGTTGAGTATAAAAGTTTTAGAAAATATTTTAATCTAAATCATGACCAAAAATCATAATCTAATTCCAACTCTAAGTACCTCAAGATACAGTGGTACTTTAAATTTTAATGATTGAGAGAGAGTAATAAATGGTTAAGTTAAATCCTTATACAAGTGAAGGATTAGGCAAGTGCGTAATACCCCTTAAACCTAAAAAGAAAGTAACCATGGTCCCTAAAAATCAAGAAAACATTCAATGGTCAGAATCGTTTCAGTACTTCACGTTCTAAGAGGGGTAGAACTCCGTGTTGATAGTTAAGTCATGTTTGCTTGCTAGGCATAAAAGTTTTGTTACTCGAGGATCAAACTTAGCTCGTTGACAAAGGCTCGGTTTGTATGCATATAAGATAAGGTGAGAATGCTTAGCTATTATCTTGAACTTGAGTTTATGTAAATGATGCTTAAAAATACTTTGAAGCGCATGTTTTGAACTATGACCAGTTTGACGATCGCATGAACCTGTTATTTTCAAAAGCCATTATGTTTTTAATTCAAGTGTGCTATCCATGATATTTTGAGTTAGCATGATGTTACTATGAAGGTATGGTTAATATTGTGTGGTTGTTCCAAAGTGCCGAGTTACAAGTGTTTTCGGCAATTTATATCCCATTATGAGGGAGGTTACCCAACTATGGATTTTTCATTTGTCCATTTAGGGAAGGTTTCCCGTTAAGCGGGAGTTTTTGCCTTCAAGACTTTTGGGTTGAGTCCCAGGTTTTAACACATACCACTCATGCTTGGTGGAAAGTGGCCCTCATTCCATCATGTTGCTATCCGTGCATTGCGAATTGAGGTTACGGTATCGTTGAAACTCCCGGTCGTGAGGTTGACGACTACTTGGACATTGTTGGAGTTTGAGTCTAGATTTTAGAAAGTGGTCATGCATTTTAAATTTGTGGTGGTTAAGTCAGGAACATATTTCTGTTTGCAATACTGATAAGGTTCTGTATAATTTGAGATATTTTTTATGCCCAAGCAAATGCTTCAGTTTTTATATTTTCGTGAAAAATGTGATGAACTATTTTTAGAAAGAATTTTTAGTTATTCTTAACTAAGTAACTGTCTTTTCTGTTAATGATAATACTAAGTGCACTCTCCTATAACCTCTGTGGTTGCAAATACCAGGAACAGCTAGGAGTTGGTCCACCATATGTGTCGTCGAGTAGTTTTGGTTCTGGTGTTAGGAATTGTTTTGGTTCGATTTTCTTTTGATTAGTTTTTAGTTTTGGTTGAGCTTCATGTATAATACGTTAATTTTTGTTGTTGATATTTTAGAAGTAATGTAAGCCCTTGGAATGACGAATCCCTAGTGAGTCATGTATACCTCTTTTGACATTAAGGTATTGTGGTTGCTTAGAAGTTCTTATTTAGTTTCTTAATATCTTTATCCCTCGTCTTTCTCTTTGGCCGCCGGTTTAAGGCAGGATCACATTCCTTTGTTCAGGTTTGGTGCCTTGCGGTAGCGGGTTGTTACAATTGATGTCATCCACCCTAGTAGCAAGGTTATCTACTTTGGTCACGTTGGCTTGGGCATTCTTCTTGCGCTTCCTGCGATAGTCCTTTACTCGATACCCGGGCCTGTCACAGATATAGCATTTACCCTTGAATTTGAGTCTCTTGGAGTCCCTACCTTTGCCGCCAACATGCTTTCTCTTATTGTTGTTGACTTTAGGTGCTTGTTTGACAACATTAGCCTTGGACTCCATCCCAGTCCTCCTTTCAAACTTGCGGTTGTCTTTCTCTATCCTCAATCGAACAATCAGCTCCTCTAATTTCATCTCCTTGCGCTTATGTTTCAAGTAATTCTTGAAATTTTTCCAACCCTGCGGCAATTTCTCAATGATAGCAGCAACCAGAAAAGATTCGCCTAGAAACTTACCTTCTGTATGAATATCATGTAGGATAAGTTGGAGATCCTAAACTTGTCCAACAACTGGCTTTAAATCCACCATCTTATAATTCAGAAATTTATCGACGACGAATTTCTTCGCACCGGCATCCTCTATCTTATATTTGCGATCCAAGGATTCCCATAGTTCCTTTTTCGCCTTGATTGGACTATACACATTGTACAATGTGTTTTCTAATTTATTGAGGATATAATTTTGGCACAGAAAGTCAGCATATTTCCATCCACAGCAACAACCGCTTGTCGGTCAGTTTCATCTTCAATTAATGACGAAGAAGCTTCACGTAGGAATCTAGCCAGATTGAAAGTAGTAAGATAGAACAACATTTTTTGTTTCCATCTTTCAAAATCAGTTCCATTGAACATCTCTGGCTTTTCCCGTGATTCACTGAAACTATCGTAGTGACAGCTGGTATCACTAAAGATACAACCGGGATAGGAATATGGGTAACAGCAGTGATTTCAACATTTTCAGATGCTATATTTTAATTTTTTGATATTATAGAAACAACACAAATAAAGCTGCTTTAGAAACTCAGACAAAGATTTTAATTTTTCTTTAAAAACTGTAATTAAAATAAAATTACAGATAAATCGATTTAATTCTTAAACAATCTGTATATAACAGATTAAAACAATATATGTGATTAAACCACAAAATAAATAATACCGAATCAAGTACAAAATTAAATTACTATAATTAAAACCAAATCAAAATATAATATGAAAACTGTTTTATAAAAAATAATTAAACTGTAATCCTGAATATAAAACAGATTAGAAAAACGTATATAAAGAATTTCATCTTAAGATTGCTAAGAAAATATTAATAGTTAACAAACAAATCTGTTTTATTAAGCAATCTGTGGATTAAGCATATAGATAAGAAAACAAAATGTTTTAATGAAGCAGAAAAGAAAACTGCGACAGAAAAAATAAATCTGCCGGAATAAGTAAAAAATTATCGAAAATAGTAAAATGAAACTGTGACAGAAAAATTAGAAAATTAAAACAGTAACAGAAACAGGAAATAGATAAACAATATACGAACAAAAACAGAAATGATAATTTGTAAATACCAACAATGAAGAACCTAATACAGAAAACGATTGATTGAGGCTCGTATTTGACACGATGTCCTTAAGATGAAATTGCTCTCGCTACAGTGTTTCGAGTTGGCAGCAAACGTCTCCCAGAATACAACGATCTTCAAGCAACAGAAGCAGCACAACAATCTGTTGCTTTGACGAACGAAAATTGTGTTCGAAAACTCTCTCTTATGAGACAGCAGGAAGATGCAGAAATGCAACAGAAGAAGCACAGGAGAAGAGGGATTTTTGAATATTTTTTTTAGTGTCTCAAAACAGGTAATAGATAGCCTTTAAATAGGCTCTATAAGGTGACTGTTCGGCTTCACCGAACAGGCATGGAACCAGTTCGGCTCAGCAGTTGGACCACCCAGCAGGCGCGAACCCGTTCTAGATTGACTCCAATGGTTCGAACTCCAACGACCCTGAACTGAACCCTCTAATAGTTCAGTAATAGTAACTAAATAATGTTGGAACGCGGGAGGAAAAATAAGAACTGGTGCCATGACCGTAAAAAATGGCGCATGCATTTTTCATGAAAAACCATATCCATGAACAGATATATTAAGATTAAATATAACTTCAAGAAACTTGTACAAGTTTCTTTGATGCAGAACAGCGATCCGAGATGACCCAATGATCTTCTCACGTATATCTCGACGCACACGACGATCCCGGCGAGTAGGCACCGATCCGGATCTTCGTGTTTTTCTCCTTCTTGATTTCTATCTCACACCTCTCTTTCAAAGCCAAAGGAATACACAATGAGAGAGAGAAGGGGGCGGCGGCTAGGGCTTGAGATTAGGTTCTATTTTTTTGGCTCCTTGTGATATGATTTTAATATATCACTTGAGTTATCCTTGGAAACTAAATATCTCTTTCCTAAAACCAATGAGAAGATATATAATTTTCATAAACCAACCTTATACCCCTATTAGGGCCGGCCAGCTAGGGAGCGATCCCTAGGTGTTCCAAATTTCAATACCGCCCTTCATTATTTAATTTAATCGCCGAATGTTCCTGGCGGCAAAACCGACATTCAAATTAAATTAAATAATTACTAAAACCGATAAGAAAATATTCGTGCATATAAATGGCTACGTGAGGGATCACGAGAAAGTATAGGACTCGGGCTAACCGTACGAAAAAATTGGATATCCCTAACTCTGTTCCTGAGTTAGATCATTTCTCGCACGAACCAGAACTTATTCCACTAAAGGTCCTGACTGAACTCCCAGCCCTAACTCAAATTATGTCTTGAG
>JAOTRH010010952.1:0-23178 GCA_034768845.1 Heliamphora exappendiculata
AAAACGTACGCTGGGGTACGGTATTTATAGAATTCTTCAACCAATGAGGTGTTGCCACGTTTTGGGACACGTCAGGCTATTTTGAGTTGGCGGCCGCCACAATGCAAGTTGGCGGCCACTGGGTTGGAAAAGGTTCCACAAGGTTCTGTTGGCGGCCGCCATAATGTGAGTTGGCGGTCGCCATGTTGGAGTTGGTGGCTTCCACTTTTGGCTAGGGTTTCCAAAGAATTCTATTGACGGCCGCCACAATGAACATGGCGGCCGCCACTTCTAACAATGACTTGGGCAACAAGTTATCGATGGTTTGGTATAATTTCATTGGTTTCAGAGATTTTGAAGGTTTTTGATGGTGGGGTTGAAATGCCGAGCATGGATCACCTACCGAGGATCGTACTGAGGCACTATTCCACATGTTTTCATCATCGGATTCGCCTAAGATTAAGTGGGGTCAAATTGGGATGTCTGCACCCACGTTATCTGATATGTGACACAGAGGCAACTTGGCAACAATATCTTTCCTCTCTGACTGGTTCAGACATTACCTGGCAGTGCCCTTGGTGGCGGATTCCCGCTATGACTCTGACCACTATAGATCATCTTGGTGTGCTGCTTGTTGGTCTGTGTCAGACTACTTTCTACTACCATCATAGGATCATGCGGCGGTTCGGGCGAAGTTAAATCATATTTCTCAGTATTCGAGGTCGTTTATTTTCCTCTCCACTGTGGGCTCCATTCCTAACACAGTATCGGGATGCCTAGCCATCTCGCTCATTGATGGAGATGCACGAGTTGCAATGTCCCGATCTTTCTGCTGAATATAAGACTTGGCTGACACCAGATAGGGAAAAGAAAGACAAAGAAGAAGAAAAACAAGCAGCAAAAAGAAGGAGAACTTGAGGCCTCCTGCTTTGTTTCAAATATTCATAGTTTTTTCTTATTTTGTTTGTAGAGTTTGGGACTTGCATGCCCTTCCTTTCATTTAAGAACTCTGTAGTCTTACCTAAAGTAACGGAAAAACTCCCACTTTATGATTAAGATAGTTTAAATTTATCCAAAATTTTAATGACTTTATTATTAAAATTCAAAAATTAATTTGTATTGATCTTATTCAGATTCAAAGATGGTTAAAGACAAAGAAAGTGGGCGAACTTCTTTAAAAGAAGCTGCCTACGTATCCCAAAAGATGGAATCAGGCCATAACGTAGTTCGGGCTTGGTTTTCACTCGGGTATTAACACTCTTCTTTTGTAGTGCCTTGACTTTTGCTAAGGTCGCCCTTTCGGGTTTTTGGTCTTGTGGGCTGCTCTAACTTTTGCCTGAGTCGCCTTTTTGATTTTCAACTCTGCGAGTTTTTATTTTATCTTTATTTCTACCTCAGGGATAGTACTTTTTAAGCTGGTCAAGGTTTACTGGACTGGAGAATACATTGCCATCCAGATCCATAATAATGACTGCACCATCGGTCATGATGGTTTTAATGAGAAACGGTCCGAACCAGTTTGGCTTGTACTTGCCTCTCGGGTCAGAGATGGGAGCTCTGATTTCTTTGAGGACTAAATCTCCTTCTCTGAGGTCCCGAGTCTTGACCTTTTTATTGAACGCCCGGGCTATCCTCATTTGGTAACCTTGTACATGAAATAGGGCTTGCAGCCTTCTTTCATCAAACAAAAGCAACTCTTCCAACCAATTCTTCTGTCATTCTGCTTCTGAGATATTGGCCTCGGCCACCACTCTTAGTGAAGGGATTTCCATCTCAATAGAAAGCACAGCTTCCATTCCCACACTAAAGAGTACGGCGTAGTTCCAGTTGAAGTTCGAATCGACGTTCGATATCCCCAGAATGAAAATGATGGATGTTCCGGCCAATCTTTATGCGAGTTGATCGTCATTTGCAGAATTTTCTTAATATTCTTATTTGCTGCTTCGACTGCTTCGTTGGTCTGTGATCGATATGGCAAGGACTTATGAGCCACTATCCGGTATTCCTTGAAAAAATCCAGGACCTCCCCTTGAAAATGTGAGCCATTATCTGAGATGACCTCGTGGGGAACTCCGTACCGAAAAATGATATTTTGCTTGATGAATTTGGCAACATGGGAGGCTTTCAACACTGAGTAGGAAGCAGCTTCTTCCAACTTGGTGAAATAATCAATGGCCACTAAGATAAACTCGTGTCCATTAGATGCCTTTGGTGTTACTCTGCCAATCACATCGATGCCCCATACTGAAAATGGCCATGGTGACGTCAGGTTGTACCGCAGAGACGGGAGAATGCACATGAGGTTTGCGTGAATCTGACACTTATGACACCTCCGCACAAACTGTATGCAATCTGTCTCCATTGTCATCCAAAAGTATCCTTGTCGTAGGATTTTCTTGGCTAACATATTCCCACTCATGTGTGGTTTACAGACTGCGGCGTGTATTTCTTTCATCAGCTCTCGGCCCTCTTCAGTGTTTACACACAGCTTGTTGACACCAAAATGTCCCCATTTGTACAGTCTACCACCACAAAAGATAAACTGTGTAGATAGTCGTCGTATTGCCCTTTTATCCTTTTTGCTGGCGAACTTGGGATATTCTCCTTTCTCTATGAAGTTCTGAATGTCAAAATACCATGAAAGGCCGTCAATGCTTTCTTCAATAGCAGCTGCCATTTTGTATGCCCGCTTTCTTTTCTGCTCTATTATCAAAGGTCTCATTCGCACTCCCGGTGGTATGTCAATCATGGATGCTAGGGTGGCCAGTGCATCGGCGAATTTCTTCTGCAGTCTCGGTATGTGGGTAAAGATTACTGATTCAAAGCATGGTATCAGCTTCTCCAGCTCTTGATGGTAGAGAATTAAGGTTAAATTCCTGACCTTCCATTCTCCTCTTGCTTGCGAAACAACCAGTGCTGAGTCTCCAATGACTTCCAGTTTCCTTGTCCCTAATTCTAAGGTTGCCTCCAATCCCGCTAAACATGCTTCATACTCAGCCTGATTGTTTGTGACTTCAAAATTGAGTTTTAGGGACAACGAAACATGTGAATCGTCGGGGGAGACAAGAAGGACTTCTATTCCATAGCCATATTCATTGGACACGCCATCGAAATATAGAGTCCATTTGTCCTCCCTAACTTTCATTAGCTGTTCATTAGGAAACTGAAATTTTGTGTCTTCATCCCCTTCAACTGGTTGGTCGGCCAAAAATTCTGCCACTGCACAGCCTTTGACTGACTTTCGGGTGACATATTGGAGATCAAACTCGGATAGTAACAGTAACCATCGGGCTAGCCTTCCTGTTAATGCCGATTTTTCAAACATATACTTCAATGGGTCCATCCAAGAGATGATGTTTACCGTGAAAGATAACATGTAGTGCCTTTATTTTCGGGAAGCCCAAACCAAGGCCCAATACGTCTTCTCCAACGGCGTGTATCGTATTTCTGACCCGGTCATCTTTTTCCATAAGTAGTAGACGGTTTTTTCGACTACAGTTTCGCCTTCTTGTCCAAGCATGCATCCCATAGCTGAATTAGTCACTGACAAATAGAGGATTAGCGGTCTATCAGGTTCTGAAGGAGCTAGTGTTGGAGCGAAAAATCTTTTTGAACCGGCGTTGTGACTGTAAAAAATGACGTATGCGTTTTTCATGAAAACTGAGAACAATATTAATCTTAATTGCATTATACCTTTATGAAACTTGTCAAAAAGTTTCAATAAGTCCCGAATACGTTGAAGAAGACCTTGCAACCTTCTCACGTATGTTCCGGACGCACTACGATGATCACGGTGTGTGAGCACCGATTCTGATAGAAGTTTTTTTCTCCTCTTCGGTTTCTTCTCACACTTCTCTCTAAAAGGAAAAAATGATTTGCCAAAAAAGAGAGAGAGGGGGGGGGGGGCGGCTAGGGAGGATTAGGGTTAGTTTTTTGTGCCTCTTAATGATAAATACAATATATTATTTAAGATATATATATAGCATCTACATCTCTTTCTACCTAAAAAATAGCAAGAGATATATATCTATAATAAAAATAAATTCCATCCCCTTAATTAGGGCCGTCCACCTATAGAGCAATCCCTAGATGTGCCAAAAACCTAAAACGCCCCTCATTATTTAATTTAATCCCTAAATGTTCGTAGCGGCAAAATCGGCATTCTAATTAAATTAAATAATTACCGAAACCAATAAGAAAAATATTCATGCGTATAATGGGTTACGCGAGAGATCACGAGAAAGTATAGGACTCGGGCCAACCGTACGAGAAAACCGGATATCCCTAACTCTGTCCCCGAGTTAGATCATTTCCCGTACGAACTAGAACTTATTCCACCAAGGGTCCTGACTGAACTCCCGGCCCTAACTCAAATTATATATTGGGTTTCCAATTATCAAATGCACTGAATTCTCTCCACGTTTAAGATATAGATTCCCGATAAATAAATTAGGTTACTGACAATCCGATTTAATTATCCGCTTCTCCTCGCAACCGCACCGCTTAATCTTTTGATATGCCAGATCCGAAGATCCACTGTACAGATTTAGTATAATTAAACCTATAAGCAAAGTACACGAGGGGGAACTCCTCAACCTAAATCGGGCGTTATTTTTGTTAGCTGATTATCAATCATCAGACAAACAATGCCAGTATCCAACTCATCAGTATTGTTGATCTCATTGAGGAAATCTCAACCATTGACGACTCAAAATACTGAACATCATCTGAATACAATTAATCAATCACTTTGGGATTAAGAGTTCGGGGAATACATGACAATACAGAATGTGGATCAAATTCATACAGTCAGTATAGAATCGATCATCCCGTTAATCTCGCTCGATACACTCCAACTATACTAACATATGAAGCTCGAACATCGAATTCCCAAAACCTGAATTCGATCCGTTTGACCTAGTCAAGACCAGCTACTATAACGATGTATTACAATCGTACCAATGGAATGTTCGGGTCCATTGCGATTGTGAGCCTACTTGTATAATCTGTCATAATTTTTGACCCGATCTTCTGTGCAGCACGCACGAACTCAAATACTGGACAGAGTATACGGACTATACATTCATACTTCACAAATATAAATATGAAATTATAAATGCAAAACCATCTCAAAATGTTTTTCATTAATATGCCAGGGATCCAGAATAAAATACATAAAAAGTATGACTTTTCTGTATACATTTCCAACAGCTAGAACATGTGAATTTTGAAGTTATTGATGTACGGCATCAAAGGCGTCTTGACATTTTTGATCCCATTCAAATTCAACTCATTTCTTCAATAAACGGAAAAGCCGTTCGCAGGTAGTAGTCAATTTTGCGATGAAGCAGCTGATGAACTGAATCTTCCCCAGAAAACCCATAACTTCTCGCTCGATCCTCGGAGGAGGCATTTTCAAAATTGGTTTGATTTTTGAAGGGTCGACTTCAATGCCTCGTTGAGTGATCATGAATTCAAGCATTTTTTCAGAAGTGACTCCAAATGCACACTTTTGCGGGTTGAGCCGCATCTTGTACTTTTGGATCCTTTCAAAGAATTTTACAGAGCCGTGATGTGGCTTTTCCAATACTTAGATTTGACTATCATATCATCCACGTACACTTCGACCTCCTTATGTATCATGTCGTGCAACAAGGTAGTGGCAGCTCTTTGATAGGTTACCCTGGCATTCTTCAAACCAAATGGCATAACAGGGTAACAATAAGTGCCCCAAGGCGTGGTAATCGTCGTCTTTTCTCTGTCTTCGGGATCCATCAAAATCTGATTGTACCCAGAAAATCCATCCATGAATGATAACAAAGCATGCCCCGCAGTACTGCCAACTAAGACATCAATGTGTGGCAGTGGAAAATCGTCTTTAAGGCAAGGCTTGTTGAGATCTCGAAAGTCCACGCAGACTCGAATACGACGTCTTTCTTTAAAACTGGCACTATATTGGCTACTCATTTCGAATATTCGGTTACCATTAGGAATCCAGCGTTGATCTGTTTGGCGACCGCTTTTTTGATCTTCATAGCCCATTCTGGCTGGATTCGTCTTAGTTTTTGTTTGACCGATTTAGCATCATGGTATAAGGGGATGTGGTGCTAGACAATGTCAGGATTGATTCCGGGTATATCCTCATAAGACCATGCAAATACATCTTTGAATTCTTTTAGTAAAGTTATTAATTATTCTTGCTCAGCTAAGGATAAAGAAGAATCAATTTGAACATTTTGCGAATTATTTTTATTACCCAGATTTATTGACAAAGTTTCTTCAATTATGGGTTGGGCACGCATTTCTTCTTCTCTTTTTATTAAAAATTTATTTCTTCGGGTATATCCCCGTTGAATTCAAAATCGTCAGAAAATGTATAAAATAAATCAAACAAAGCAGAGTAACCAGAAATCTTGTTCATTTCATTAAGAATAGTGGGAATTACAAACTCAATGATAAAAGAAGAGATGGGAGCACCAACAGACGTGCCCTCGATTACAGACTCAGACTCAATCCCAGACTCGGGATAGATAATGTGCACACCATCATACACGACGGTCCAGTTCTTTACTTCGTTTGTGGCTGCGTTAACGATGAGCTTAGTACAATCTGCCGGTGTGCTGAAACCCATCATGAAACAGTCCGATTTAATTATGTGCAGCTGAGTCATCTTCTCATGGAACAGCATTCCCAGATCGGTACCGTCGAGTTTGTCAGCCTAATCCTCTTCTAGAACCTTCTTTTCTTCCTTTTTCCCTTCTACTGTGTCTTCCTCTTCCGTGTCAGACAACTGATGACTGAAGAATATCTCCAGCCCTAGTAACTTTTGATTAGTCTCCTCGTCGATCCATGGCTCGGGAAAGCCGCAATACGGGAAGTCTTCCCCTTCCTTGACAAAGTATCCATTGAGCATCCCGAAATAGTTGATTTTCTGCCCTCTTCTAGACCATTCCAGATCTTCCTCCGTTGATTGAAACCCAAGACCAAAACGATGTGAAGTCGGCAATACCTGAATGGGTTCCGGGATTTCATGATGTTTGCGTCCTAAACCCATGCCTGGGGAAAAAGACATTTTCCTCATCATTATTAAAGCTCGTGGGTTAACATATCTTTCTTCCTCGTTCATCAGTGTTTGAACAGCATGTGCTTCATCGAACAAGAAACCACTAAGCAGCACGTCATCTTTGCTATGTTGGACCTCCAATAGAATTGCACGTTCTCTTTCCTTCAGGGGATGAATACTGTCCTGTCCATGAATGGTCAGAATTGTCCCATCTTTTATCAATTTTAGTTTCTGATGATGGGTAGACGGTACTGCCTGAACATTCGGGTCATGTAGCTACGGCCTGCCCAGCAGCAGATTGAAGAAAGCTGGTACGTCTAGCACGTAAAACTCTACTGACGTTTCCAATGGTCCCACTGAAACGGCGAATGACACCAATCCCAGTACATCCCTTCTGGTGTTGTCATAGGCTCGCATCCTTTGATTGCAGGAAGTAAATTGGTCTGGCCCCATCCCTAAGCAGACGACTGTTCTCAATGGACAGACGTTCAAAGCAGATCCATTATCAATAAGGGTCACCGGGACCCACTTTTTTAGGCACTTGACGGTGATATGAAGTGTCTTGTTGTGACTTTTTTCTTCAGCGGGCAAATCCTTATCAGAAAAAAAAAATAACTTTTGGTTCAGCGGTTGGCAGAATAAGTCCAATAAGCTGTTCGGGGGGTCGCATCTATCGGAACACTGGCCTTATTCAATACTTTCAAAATAGCTTATCTGTGCTTGTGTGAAGCAATCAACAAGCCCCAGATACTGATGTTGGCTTGTGTCTTTTTCAATTGTTTCAATACGGCATCATCCTCTTGTTCTTGCTCTGTCTCCTTTTCTTTTCCACTTGGCTGCCCTCTTTCTAGTTAGGGCTGGTTTGAAGTGTCGTCCGCTTTTGGTGAGATGTTCTACACCCTCTTCAGGATCCCACAATCATGTTATTGTGTCACTGCCTTGTCATAACTCGTTCACAAGTTGAGGGCTCTCAAATGTCCATAAATTACTTAAATCAGTGATTGCCAGTCTTTCTTTCCTTTATTCGTCATCTTCTATAGCCCAGGTATTGTCAATTTTCTCCCAAATTTCCTCGTCAATTAAGCTTATCTGTTGTTCCTGAGTAGCCCAAAAATTAGTCCATTCGACCCTGCCAGATTTCAACACAACCCTTACCAGGCAATAGGATTGCATATCATCGGCGTATACCTCCTCCTCAAAAAATTGGGGAAGGGTGATTCCATCAAGCACGTGGCCAAATCCATAAGGTCATGCCGAATAATCTAATGGCCAATCGTCTTCTTCGTTACGCTCTTCTTCTTGTTGGTAAACTTAGATTAGCAGTCGGTACCATCCCAAGCATTATCATTCCATTCCTCCATCCTATCTCGACTACCTCTAATCATGACAAATGAGCATGCTGATTGATCCTCAGTAGACGAAACACGCAGGCGTGGTAGCCGTGCGGAACAGATATGCCGACTTGGGTCCTTGGACTGTCCCAAAGTCACACAATTGACCCCAGCCTGTCTAGCATGATTTGGCAATGGGTTAGTTGTAACGTTCGGCTTTGGGGTTGCTGATGGGGGAGGAATCACTTTGTTGTCAATGAGGTTTTGGATCTTGTGTCGGAGTCTCAATTACTTGTCAGTTAAGTGCCTGTGGCTTTGATGGAAAGCGTAGTATTGGGAAGCATTGAACCTTGGCGGTAAGGGATTGGGTACCGGCATGGGGTCTAAAGATTTGAGGAGCTCTTTCTCGACAAGTCAATTCAGGCCGGTGGACTAGGAAATGTTGAGGGGGGTGAAGACCCTCCTCCGCTTTTGTTGCTGTTGGCCGTGGTCTGATTGCTGAAGATTGTTCGTTGGATGGGTGGAAGGGGAAGGATTCAAAAGGTTTACCTCGCCTGAGCGAGCAGCAGGTTGATTTTGGTTGGTTGTGGGGAAGGTCCTTCTTTGTGGTTTCTGACTGGGTTCTTCTTTCTCGATATCACCTGACTGGATAGCATCCTCTATCTGGACCCCAACATCAAATAATTGCTCGAATGTAGAGAGTGGTTGTGTGATCAAGTAGCGCTTTAATGGAGACTGCAAGTTTTTCACCACCATCCTTACTTGTTCCTTTTTTTGAAGGTTGATTTGTCATCTTACCGGCCTTACCCCTCTATCGGGTTAGGAAGTCCACAAAAGATTCCTTGTTCTCCTGTCGGGTTGTTTCGAGCTCTTTGGTAGTTACATCCAGTTGAACGTTATGACTATACTGGCTGATAAAAATTGGACGTACATTCGGATATAAATTCTGGGATCTCCGGTTTCGTCAAATTTTTTCATGTCCGACATCTTGAACTTCTCTGACAATTTTGCTTCTGGGAATAGGCAGAGTCCCCCTACATCGAGCATGTATTCCTCAACTTCCTTAACTTTTCTAAAGACCTTTTTCATCCTGTCGATCTTCTCAATCAGTGCAAATTCTTTAGACTGCGCAGTATTTTCCTCCTCAACTATCACCTGACAAGCGTTTCGTGGCGGTGGTGGAACAACTTGCGGTCCATCAGGGACTTGGTTGTCGTCCCAAAAGTTCTCTCCATTTTTGTTTGTCTCATCTGGTTGTCCATTTGCAACAGGGATACGGGCCTGAATTGTCCGAATCTGTGCTTAACATTACACTTGAGCCTAGATCTGTTGCTTTATGGCTCTCTGTATATCAATAATTGCCCTCATTAGGGCTGCTAGATTCATCTCATTTTCTGTCATTTGAGCTGACTCAGTCGGCCGTTCAGATATCCTACCTAGTCTTCCTGTCACTAATCTTTTCCAAACACGTATGGACTGTACTTTTCTTGGCCCAATAGTAATCCCACGGAGAAACCTAGATTCCACAAGTAGAATGACCAATTTTACATATTTTTCCAAAAGAGTTCAGACAACAGGCAGCACATCTCCCAGATACCCCGAAATAGCTTAAAACTGAAATAATGCCCCTGTCGGGCTCATACTAGCAACCTAACAACTGAACATTTGATAACCCCGGATGAGAACCAAAGGGGATAGGTCAACCGTACTCGAAAGGTTTTGTCTAAGCGGATAGCGTTCCGTCAAGGAGGCTATTCTAATCCTCAAGGGACTGGTTCGACCTATGATTCTTAAAGAAAAACTAACAGCATACCGGTACAAAAATAAAACTTTCTCACATAGGTCGAAAGAAAAGAATTTGAAGAAAGCAAGCCTCGACAAAACGAGGTATAAATTTAGCAAGCCGAAAGGAATTCGGAAGGGGGAGAAACTACCCTAGAGATGTTAATACAAAACACGGTCATGACCTCAGGAAGAAAACTATGGTGTGAAAAATCAATCATGGTGAAGATCGAAAAATTCGGGTAAGAATCCGAAGGCAAAAAACAAATCTAATCAAAGAAAAACAGAGAATCCGAGCTGAACCCGAGGAAAACTAATCTATTCCGAATAAACAATCCTCACATTATACAATCAACATATACAATAAAGAAAAATACTTAATCCTACTAAGGTTAGCAGCACCTAATTGGGGGATTCTAAGTTCACTATATGCAAAATGTCGATTTTGATCAGTTGAAACGTACAGTCTGTAAGGGTTTCCCTCTCCTCAACAATCTCCGAAACGGATTAACGTTCAGGACATCAGGTCGACCAGGTAGGGGGTTGAAGAACAATGCATATGCATGCAAAAATATAAATAAATTTTTTTGTTAAGAACCAATAATGTTTTCAAATCTAACCCTCTTATTTGATTTGAAAATCACTCCCCAGCAGAGTCGCCAGAAAATACTGTGGCGTTGGAATTTAAGAGTCATTTTGGAAAATATTCAAAAATAAAAAATTCAAAGAATATTTTGGAAAATATTTTAACGCCTTGAAAATTAAATTTTGAAAACTCTTTTTTATTGAAAATAGAGTCGCCACTTAGTTTTTGAGAAAAACTAAGAAAAACAAAATCGGCTACTGATCTTTAAAACGTCAACCAGAGAAAGAAGGTTCAGGGGCTAAGGTACGAATCGGGGAAGGTGTTTGGCACCCCGTTAGCCCAACCGTAAGGTTGGCCTCTACTAATCATCATTGATTTTTTAATATAATTTTTTAAATGCATACAAATAAAGAAAGTGAGGTTGAAGAGAGAATATTCAAAATCAAGTATAGAAAATACATAAAATATGTACATAGCACTCCGAATCAACACAAATAAAGGAATTAAATCCTAAATCCTATGGCATTTAATTTCTAACTAAAATGACACATGGAGCACATACCCACATGTAATATTGTTTATACAATCTAAACTAGCATGATTTGGTTAAAAGAATACAAATATGTTAAAGTTGCTAAAATTATCTAAACATGAAATTCTAAAAAAATGTAGACTGCATAATTTAAAACACTAAACTAACATGTAAAATATGTTTATTATTTAATTATCTAAAGGATTTAAAAGTATGTAAAATCCTATATTACAAACTAGAATAATAAAACCTAATAATAAACATTTTGTATTAAAAGACAAAAAATTATTCAAATGAAAGAAAGGAAAAAAAAAGTTAATGAAAAAGAAATGTTAGAAAATGTTATTTAAACTAAAGAAGAGAAAACCTAATTATTCACATTTTATGTTTTAAAAGAGATAAAAAAAATAAAAGAAGAAGAAAGCAAAAGAGAAGAAAATTTATGCTAATATTTAAATATGAAAATTAACTTAAAATTTTTTTTGTGATTTTTGAGTTTAATACTATGAAAGAAAAATAACGTTAACAATAAAAAAAGAACAACAAGAAAAGAAAAATAAAGCTAATAATAAGACAAGAAAATAAAAAAAAATGCGAGAAGATTAAAACTAGTAATTAAGAAAAAATAAAAGAAACTTTATAAGAAAAGAAGAGAAGTACTAATATTAAAGAAAAAAAAAAGTTAAATTAAACATTTTAAGCGAATAAAGAAAATAAAAAAAATAAAACTTTAGCATTAAAGAAAATAAACGGGACATTAAAAAAGAAAATAAAGACACATTACAAGAAAAAAAAAATAAGATGCTAAGAAAGAAAATTAAACTACACTATTATTAAAGAAAAGAAAAATAAATAAAAAAATAAAAACTAATGAATGAATATTAAACTAATATTTTAAAAAGAAAGAAAAGAAAAGAAAAGAAAATGGTCTATTGAAAGAAAATTAAAACTATATTGCAAATAAAAGAAATAAGGAGAAAGAAGATATTAAACTAATGCTTAAAAGTAAAAGACATTAAATTAAGATTACTAGGAAAAAAAATAAAAATAAATGCTAATAAAGAAAATTAAACTAATGCTAGAAAGATAAAAAAAAATTTAAAACAACTATTTAGCTTAAATGTGAAATGTAGTATTAATTACTACATTCACATAATTGTAGGTGTATTATTACAACAATTGACAACATTATAAAGTTGCAACTGCTAAAATATGTTAACATTAATTAATGATTGAATGAATTTAACACGAGTAAACAAATAAACAAATAAGCTAAATAAGCTAAATATTGAATTCAAACATTAATAATACGACTATGAGTAATATAAGAATATAATTGAAAATGAAATGATTAAAATAATCCGGCCACTCCAAAGAGATAGAAAGTGGAGCTAGCAGAGTCAGGGATCCAATTATAGTGCCTAGATTGTCGGAGGAACCCTCAATTTGGGAATGTGCTTCAATGGGTTGATCCTCAAATGGTGACCAAGGCTACAAAACAGGTGAAGGTGGCGGTCTCCATGTTGGAAAATTTCTTGGACAACAAGTTACTGGTTTTTGAAAGTTTTTATGGTTAAAATTCAAATTCCGAGCTTGGATCACTTCCCAAGGATCGAACTGAAGCACTTGTTTCACCTGTTTTCATCATCGGATCCAGCTAAGAATGGGTGGGGTCAAATTTGGGTGTCTACAGCCTCAAGAGTAAGTTCGGCACTTCCACCCTATCTGGTTGTTTGCTCTCTCTCTCAGCAATTTAAGCCCTAGCTTCGCCTAGGTATTTTAAGCCCTAGCTCTACCTAGACACTCTAATCCTTTTAAGCCCTAGCTCCGCCTAGGCACTCTAAGTCCTAGCTCCGCCTATGTATTTTAAGCCCTAAGCCCTAGCTCAGCCTAGGCACTCTAAGCCTTAGCTTTGACTAGGCATTTTAAGCCCTAGATTGGCCTAGGCACTCTAAGCCCTAGCTCTGCCTAGGCACTCTAAGCCCTAGCTCGACCTAGGCACTCTAAGCCCTAGCTCCGCCTGGGCACTCTAAGCCCGAGCTCCGCCTAAGCACTCTAAGCCTTAGCTTGGCCTGGGCACTTTAAGCCCTGGCTTCGCCTAGGCACTCCAAGCCCTAGCTCTGCCTAGGCATTTTAATTCCTAGCTCCGCCTAGGCAATCTAAGCCCTAGCTTCGCCTAGGCACTCTAAGCCCTAGCTCTGCCTAGGTAATCTAAGCCCTAGCTCGGCCTGGGCATTTTAATCCATAGCTCGGCCTAGGCACTCTAAGCCCGAGCTCCGCCTAGGCACTCTAAGCCCTAGCTCCGCCTAGGCAATTTAAGCCTGAGCTCCGCCTAGGCATTTTAAACGTTAGCCTAGCTTAGATGCCGAGCCTAACTCTTGGTCATCAGCAAAAAGCCCTGACTTGTCTAGGCAGGAGATTAGAATAATCTCAGGAGCTAGAAGAGCTCCTTAGGTTAGAATAGCCCATTAGCAAAAAATCCTAGCCTAGCCTAGCCTAGGTGACGAACCCAGCTCTCGATTTTTAACAAAAAATCCTAGCGTAGTCTAGGTGCCGATCCCAGCTCTCGATTTTCAACGAAAAACCTTAGCCTAGTCTAGGTGTCGAGCCTCGCTCTCGGTCATCAACAAAAAGCCCTAACTTGCCCAGGCAGGAGATTAGAATAATCTTAGGGGCTAGAAGAGCTCCCTAGATTAGAATAGCCCATCAACAAAAAAATTCTAACCTAGCCTAGATGTCGAGCCCAGCTCTCGATTTTTAACAAGAAACCCTAGCCTAGCCTAGGTGCCAAACCCAGCTCTCTATTTTCAACAGGAAACCCTAGCCTAACCTAGGTGCCGAGCCTAGCTCTCGGTCATAAGCAAAAGCCCTAGCTTTCTTAGACAGGAGATTAGAATAATCTCAGGGGCTAGAAGAGCTCTCAGGGTTTGAATAGCCCATTAGTAAAAAATCCTAGCCTAGCCTAGGTGCCGAGCCCAGTTCTCGATTTTCAACGGGAAACCCTAACCTAGCCTAGGTGCCAAGCCTAGCTCTTGATTTCCAGCAAAAAATCCTAGCCTAGTCTAGGTGCCGAGCCCTGCTCTCGATTTTTAGCACTAAGCCCTGGCTCGCCCAGGCATACTTCAAAGATTCTCACTCGACTAGGCAACCAATGTTCTGGTTTAGCCAGACACTCAGAGTAATACAGTGGACTAGTCTTCACAACAGCAAAGGATCGAGGCACATGTAGCTTCCACATCCTCCTGAAGAAGCATGTAGAAGCTGGGGGCTATTGTGGAGGGTGAAAATCCTCCCCTGACAGCAAAATCCCTTAAGGGTCACCTCACTCTCCATTCCCATCCCATTCTTGCAGGGATGGGATGGCTAGCTTTCTCTCTCTTCTCTCTAAAGATCTCTCTCTCTCTCTACGTATACCCTCTCTCCCGGAAGAGGAGGGGGATCCACATTTTTAAAATCCATGTTTTCTCTTTTCTTCTTCGAGCTGATTTGGGCATTGAAGGCCCTCCACCCGGCTTCCGATCGGGGGTTTATTTTGCAGGAATTAGGTGGACGAAATACGCCGGAAGACCAGCGGTTATCTTCTTCGTTCGGGCAGATCGTTCAACCCACCAAAATAATATAATTTATAGAGCACCCATGTACATTTAATATTAACAATTATATGTAGTTGGTACTGATAATAAATAAGTTACAAATACGGAGTATTATTATATTAAAAGTTGTGAGAGTTTGAATAGAATATTATGAGATCGAATTTGTGTTTTGATTTTACTTTTTGACTTTATAATTTTTTTGCCAAACGGGCAATCTTAGCTTTTTGGCATTCTTAACCAAAACGCCAAAAAGTCAAGGTTGCCAATCAGGGCCTAGACATGGTTTGAGATAGTTTTCAAATTTTTTATTATTTTTTTTTTGGATTTTTTGAGTATTTTTTTTTAAATTGGTCTAGAATTTTTTACCCTTTTAATTTGCTATAATAAAACGAATCTAGAAGTATAACCGTTTTTACTAAAGTTTAAAAAAAAATCACTGAAAATGAAAAAAAAAACCTTACAAAAGTCTTAAAGTGGTTTTTTTCGCCTTTTCTAAAAAAATTATTTTTTGGTCCTTTTTTGACTTTTTAAATTTCCCGTAACAAGAAAATTTTAAAAATTATCATTGTTTAAATCAACATAAAAAATTCACTCAAATAAAAAAAAACCCAAATAAAAGAATTTATCCCACACGGTGCTTTAGTGGGGAGCCACTGCACTAATACTAGGTTCGAAAATGGAATTTATCAATTTCCCAAGATATTTTTTACAACTGAATACTGTTTTTGTTAAACAAAAAATTAATGTACTGAGAAAAGTGTTGAAAGCAGAAATTGTAAACAGAAAGAGCTATAGAGAAAACTTACGGACAGACAAAAACTTGTAACAGATTGAGACTAATGTCGAATACTATTTATTAAGATAAATTCGTCCTCCATAAAGTGTTAATAGGTTTCATAGAAGTCTATCTTTTAGCATATAACAATCAACAACCAAAAAATAGCATTACAATTTTTGAGTATAGCAAACTGATTAAATGTTTTGCACTTCCAAACACTTTGTATTGCAGAGAAAGAAATGCCAAGGAAGAAGAAGATGTCAAAATGATGTAGTGGACATGGGTATTTATAGCTTTGCAGGAAATTTTTCATAACAGTTCCTGCACTTGTCCGAACAAGCTCAATTCGGTTCAGTTAAAACAAACATGTTCAAACCAAAGGAATAGGTTCCAATCGGTTTGGATAAAGACCCTTTAAGTTAATGGAAATAAAATTGAATTTTAAATTCAATTTTTAAAAATTTAAATTAATTTCTCTAATAATATAAGCTCCCGTATATTTTAAGCCCAAGCCCAAGCCCGGCTTGACCGGCTGGACGAATGGGCAGGCAACGCACGAGTGGCTGTTCGCAACGGTATCTGCACCTATTCGAACAAGTTCAAATTGGTTCGATAACGGGAATTCAATTTGTTTGGTTAAAGACTCGTTCAGTTAGCGAAAATAAAATTAAATTTTAAATTCAAGATTTAAAATTTTTATTTTAATAGAAATTAAAAAAAAATTTCAAAAATATAAACTCCTTGAATTTTAAACTCAAAAAATTTAAAAAATTAAAAAAAAAATTAGACCAAACACAAACTTAGTGAAGAGATAGTTGGTATTTGTACTTAGACCCTGATTGGAAACTTAGTTTTTTGATTTTTTTGTTAAAAATGCAAAAAAACTAACTTTGTTTATTTCGTAAAAAAATAAAAAAATTAAAAAGTTAAAAAGTCAAAACAAAACACAAACTCCCAGAATATTCAAATCAAATTTTTATTATTTTTAAAATACAATAATACCCTTTATTCATTACTTATTTACTACCACTACCAATTACATATAATTTTTAATATTAAATATATAAAAGGATAAAAATATCAAATTTGAACAAAAAATAAAAAACTAACTTTTTACTCAAATAACTAATTTTTAAAAAAAAATTAGTTTAAAAGCTAAATTACCAAACAATCTACTTTAAACTCATTTTAATTTTTTAGCTAATAATATAAAAAAATAAAAAATTAATTTTTAAGCTAGTTACCAATCGAATCTTAAGTTTATCATTGATATTTATAAATTAGATTAGGAGTGTCTTCTATTATGCATTCAACACCACTATAACATTAGATTATTTAGGGGATTATCTAGGGTTCACGTTGAGTAATACTACGATAATTTAAATTATTTATTTTATAAATATTAATATTTTTATTTGTCTATTATTATAAACAATTCTATTCCTATTAATTATATATGGATTTTGAACCTATTAAATAGTAATTAAGTAGTTGAAATGCGTATTTTAAATTGTTAAGTTGCAAATAGTTAGCTACTTGGATTTGATTGTTAAATAGTACAATGAATAAGAATTTGAAACAACTAGCTAGGTCTATAGACTGCATGTCAAATCCTAACCTAGTCACAATCCTTCGGAGAGCTTAATTAAGACTGCTTAAAATTTGTTAAATTCGTTCAATTCGCCTAATTCTCGCATCCGTTCGTACTGTATTTATTCAGGCAAATTAAAAATAAAAAATAAAATAAATTGGACAATTGAAAAAAAAAATGCACGGGTCAATTGATGTGGCGATTTTAATCACTTTCATCGCTATTCAACCGATCTGTTCCATATAATACTTATTATTTAATTATTTTTTATTTTATTATTAATTTGTAACTCATAATTTTTAGCCTAACATTAATCCGTAAGGCATAAATAAAAAATTAAAAATTAAAAATTCTAAGTGTCAATATCTCATACCAAAATATTTTTCTAATTTCTTTAATCTTAAAATATTTTTAATTTCTAATTTTTTATAACAGTGAGTCAGTGACTTCGTGAGTCACTTACCTATGCTTATCTATTTTTCTATCTTTTATTTGGTATTTATTATCTTATATCATGAATGTAAACTGTTTGTTTTTGTTAGTACTCAAATGTATTATTGAAATATTTTTTTGAATCTTTACATGAATATTTTGTTTATAGTGATGTAGTTTCTATTTTGATCTTGAATTAATTGATATTTTAATAAAATATTTATTTAATTTTTAAATCGTCATTCCGTCCAATCCTTCATTGCAAAACTATTTTAAAAAATAACTAATTCGTCGATTTTATAAAGCGGGTGGTTCGGCGGTGGATTAAAATTTTTTATACTGTTATAAATGGTTTAGTTTATAAAATTTCACCCAATTCGCACCACACCGACCCGCGCACAATCTTAAAATTATATTTGTCTTAAAAAAAAATGAACGCTAAAATTTACTTACTATTTTTTCTTTTAAAGACAAATATGTTTTATTTAGTCACATTACAATATTCGATTAATTTAATTTTTTACAAATATAAATATATTTACAAAATAAATAATTTAAATTATTAAAATGAAACTCAATGTAAACCCCCACATGATTCAACAACACAAAAGTTGTGTTCATATAGATTTGGTGGTTCAACCGAAATTTCTATTATGCCTTTTGGAACACATTGTCCGGACAAGAGGCAGACTTGTGATTAATGTAGCTTTTTAAATATGATTTTTTATTATTATTTTTAATGAATTTTTTTAAACATTAACGGGAACATATATATTTTTTAGATTTAATTTATATGCAAAATTAGAAAAATAAGAAAAAAATTGATCAATAAATAAAAAAGTTTGGGATAACATATTTTGATCAATCAGTGGTCTTTTCCTTTTTAGTTAATTTCTTTAAACCTTAATCAAAAAGGCGAAATTTTTTTAAGGATTTTCTCATTAAGAAAAATAAAAAATAAACATCTTCAATCTTCATAAAAAAAATGTAATAAGAAATTCAAAAAATTATTTAAAAAGGCACATTTGGTAGGTATAATATTTAGGAGTGGGTTGTATATATTTCATTTGGTTGGTATTATATTCGCGGGAATCACGAGATGATTAGTACGTTTTTGGTCTTTTATATATTTAATTATTTTTCAACTGTAACTATGAAAACGATGAGTCAAATATAATTGAATTAAGTAATGGTTACTCAATTTAACTTGAAATTCAATGAATTTTAAATTAAGTTTATATTTGATTTTGTTTTTCTTTGAGCCAATCTGAAACAAATTTTAATAGAACCAATTACGTGTTTAGCTAGAATAAACTAACATTTTTTTTGAAAATTCCCTTGTTTTTAATAAAATTTTCACGCTTTTAGTGCATATATATATATATATATATATCCATAAGCTAAATTCTCTTTTGCAATATTTTTTTCCCTCTATAATATTTTCCCTCCAATCTTCTACCATCATTGTGTAAGTATTTCTTGATTTCAAAGTTTGTATCAAATTTCAAAATAAATAAAAAAAATTATTTTTTTGTGTGTTTATAATATTTTATTTGTGATTACTATTTTGTATGCTAATTTGATTAACATGATGTAAGTTTATTTATTGGGTCTGGCAATGATATCAGGGCTACGTTTGTGTTAGTTTCAGCTGATATAGTACTAAAGTTGCAATATTAAGGAACGGCAAGTCGTCAGTGCAGTTGGTTTGTAAATTGCTATTAGGACCGTAAGACTTAGTACTTTGTCTCTTGTATTACCGTACTTGTAAATTCTCATAAAAGATGGCTAAAATTATTAAATCATTTATCAATATGATAACTGGTGAAGGTTCTTCAAGAACACCACAAATAGTTAATTAAAGTAAAATTGATGTAGAAAATATAAAAAATATTCTTACAAATTGGTCTATGCCAAAGAAAAATATTAATGAATTATATGATAATTTTTTTTTAATTAAAACAAGCATATAAAATCAAAACTGTAGAACAAATGTTACTGGTAACAAATCAATATCAATCTTTTCAACTGTTAGATCCAAATTTAATTAAAAAATTTTAACAAAATTTTAATTATTTACACTTAGGATTAATTCAAGTAGGATTTAAACCTATGACTAGATTAAATCTAAATAAATTAATTACATATTTATTAGTATATTTAAGACATGATTCTTATTCTAATACATTATTAAGAACAATTAAAATAAGTTTAGTCCATAGTCCTGTATATTTTGAATGTTTTTCAAATTTTAAAGTATTTTTATATAACTATACAGTTTTAAAAATATTAACTTTACAAGTACAAAAAAAAAGATGTAATATGGATGCATTATTTTTGAATTTTCAAATAACATATATAGTGTATTTAAAAATAATGACAACTTCGACATCAATGTTCAAAGGAATAACTAGTCCACATTATTCAATAATAATACTTTAATCTAATCTTAATAAATCACAAGTAATAACTCTAAAAGTAATTAAATAATATGAAATAAAAGAAACTGATAAAAATGATAATAATAATTGACATTTTTTGCAAATAACGCCCTTACAAATAGAATTCCAAACAAAAACTCAACGTTATACAATAATTGAATATCATGATGGATCCGTAAATAAAAGCATGTTTGAATCTCACCGATGAACAATTAAACATTAGATAACGAGAATCATGTGTCAAGAATATACCTTTGAAATTTCAAAAACAATTAGGATCCACTATCCGATCCATGCACAAACGATGGGCTGAACCTTCCACTGAATAACCTCCTTGTCACTGCGGCAACTGTGGCGTTTCAATTACCCCACCGAATGGCCTTTAGTGGCTTTATATACCCAACTTATTAAGGCTATTTCCAAATGACAAAAAGGATTCCTCAAATCACAAGGTTTCCTAAGATGATTAAAATTCTAACTATAAGAGTCCATTTGGTTAGCAATTTTTTTAATTTATTTTCACTTTTTTATTTTTTTAAAAAATGAAAAATACGTTTGGTAAGAGATCTGGGGCATTCTTTTTCCAAAAAAGAAGTAAAAAACCGAAAAAGAATAGGAAAAGGTGAGAACTACTACAAATTATTTTGGAAATTCTTTAGGTGAGAAACAGATAGCAGTGTAAAACCGCTTGATACACCGATCGATCCATCTTCAGACCGATCGATCCGTCTATGTGGGAATGTATTTATAAGTTGCTAGGGTTGCAACTGCCGGGTGATTGTTTTTTGTTTTTTGTTTTTGTTCTCCTGTAATCTCTCTCTCAGAACTTCTTCCTCCCTTTGTAACCTCCAGTCAATAGTGAAAGTGTGTGATCCCGTGGACGTAGGCACAGATTGTCGAACCACGTAAACCTTGTGTTTGTGTGTGCGATTGTCTCTTTCTCTCTTCTTCGTGTTTATTTCGTATTTGTGTAATCATGATTGATCTTAGGCGGGATTCGTAATCGTGTTCTAATCTCCAACAACTAGTATCAGAGCTCCATGTTAGGAGGTTGACGAGCACACATGGCAGAAGAAGGTAGATCGACAGGAATCGATAAGTTTGATGGTATGGACTTCGGTTATTGGAGAATGCAGATAGAAGACTATCTGTATATGAAGAAACTACACTTGCTGCTCTTGGGATCCAAATCATAGGGCATGAAGGATGAGGATTGGGCGTTGCTTGACAGACAGATGCTGGGAGTCATCAGATTAACGTTGTCCCGGTTGGTGGCGCACAACGTAATCAAGAAGTAGACTACGGCGGATATGATGGCGGCACTATCAAGCATGTATGAGATGCCGTCAGCAAACAATAAGGTACACCTCATGAAGAAACTCTTTAACTTAAAGATGGCTGAGGGTACACCCGTTGCACAACATCTAAACGAATTTAATACCATTACGATCCAACTATCTTCAGTGGATATTAATTTTGATGATGAAGTCAGGGCCTTGATTGTGTTGGCCTCATTGCCAAACAGTTAGGAGCCTATGAGAACGGCAGTGAGTAATTCTGCCGGCAAGAATAAACTGAAGTACGATGATGTCAGGGATTTGATATTGAGCGAGGAGGTTCGCATGAGGGATTCTGGTGAGGTATCTAATTCAGGATCGAATGCCGGTACGGCATTAAATGTTGAAGCACAGGGTAGAGGTAATGACATGAATCAGAACAGGGGCAGGTCTAAATTTAGAAGAGGCAGAAGTAAGTCCAGGTCGGGACGACAAATTGAATGCTGAGGTTGTGGCAAGACTAGCCATATCAAGAAGAACTATAAGGAGCAAAAGAAGAAGGCTAATGGTGAGTCAGCCAACGTTGTGACAGAAAATGTCTAGGATGCCTTGCTCCTATCAGTAGATAGCCCTACTGATTATTGGGTGTTGGATTCAAGAGCATCCTTTCATACGTCGGCACACGAGGAGATTATAGAAAATTAAATTGCCAATGACTTCTGCAAGGTATATTTGACAGACGGGGAAGCTTTAGACATCGTAGGTACAGGCGACGTCAGAATCAGAGTGCTGAACGGGTCAGTATGGAAGATACAGAAGATATGGCACGTACCTAATCTGATGAGAAATTTAATTTCAGTTGGACAGTTTGATACTGAAGGTCATTCAGTGACCTTTGTTAGTGGCACGTGAAAAGTCACCAAAAGAGCTATGGTAGTGGCTCGAGGAACGAAGACAGGTACCCTGTACATGACTACTAGTACAAGGGATACAGTAGCACTGGCAGATAGCGATTTAGACACGAGCTTATGGCATCAGAGGCTGGGGCACATGAGCGAGAAAGTGATGAAAATTCTGCAGTCAAATGGTAAGTTGCCAGGTTTGAAGTATGTAGAATTTGATTTGTGTGAGGGTTGCATCTTCGGGAAGCAGAGAAAGGTCAGTTTTCTAAAAGGCGACAGGACACCAAAGCCAGACAGGCTAAAGTTAGTGCACACAGACTTGTGGGGTTCTTCCCCAGTTGCATCTCTTGGAGGCTCGCGGTATTACGTGACATTCATTAACGACTCCAGCAGGAAGGTATGGGTCTACTTTCTGAAGCACAAGTCTGATGTGTTTGATGCTTTTAAGAAGTGGAAGGCTCTAATTAAGACTAAGACTAGATTGAAGCTGAAGTGTCTGAGGTCAGACAATGGAGATGAATACACAGACAAGAGATTTAGAGATTTCTGCGCAGCTAGTGGAATCAAGTGAAAGAAAACCATCCCATGAACGCCACAGCAAAATGGCGTGACTGAGTGGATGAACTGAACACTGAATGAGAGATCCAAAATCATGAAACTGCATTCTGGGCTACCAGACTATTTTTGGGCTGATGCAGTGAACACAGCAGCCTACCTTCTGAATCGAGGACCATCAGTACCGTTGGGATTCAGAATTCCAGAGGAGATTTGGAGCAGAAAGGAGGTAAAGTTATCTTTTCTGAAAGTCATTGGTTGCACGTCATATGTTCATGTTGATTCTGATACTATAAGCAAATTACAACCAAAGTCTAAAGTCTGTTATTTTATTGG
>JAOTRH010010963.1:0-56927 GCA_034768845.1 Heliamphora exappendiculata
TTGAATTCATCGAGATGATCCTTAACAGACATACCTTTTTTCATTCGATACATGTATAAATGTTGTTTGAAATACTTACCTTTTTTCATTCGATACATGTATAAATGTTGTTTGAAATACTTCCTGTTCGTAAGTGATTTTGTCATATAAATGCTCTTAAGTTTTAACTAAATCCCGGCAGTCATAGTCTCCTCAACCTCTCGCAGAACATCGTTAGCGAGACTCAACTAAATTGCGCTGAGAGCCTTGTTATCCAATTCATACTTCTCATTCCCCCTAATTTTCTCATTTGCCATTAATTTTTTCGATAGTTTATCCTTTCCGAGCAAATGCTGTGTAATCTTTGAGGAACCAACAACTCATGCATCTTCTCAATCTCATATTTAACTGGCAATCTTCTCAATCTCATATTTAACTGGCAATCTTCTCAATCTCATATTTAACTGACATGGTAACCCAAATCGAAGAACTGAAAGCTTTAATATCGAAGAACTGAAAGCTTTAATATCAAACGAATGAAAAAAAACATTAACAATCAATCACACAAGGTAAAAGATTTACGTCATTCGATTATGCAACGCGTGGCAGAGATTTACGTCATTCGATTATGCAATGCGTGGCAGCGGCAGAGAGTTTGATATTATCAAACGAGGAGAACAAACCAAATACAAAATGTTAGTTGTGTTCCATAACATCAAAGAGTAAATTAAGGTTATGTTTGATTGATTAAATTACTAATGTAGGAATATATGATTTCACTTGATAAGTAGTCCTATAAAATTAGTAATGAATGAATTAATAATATCATATTTTTTTAAGCATTATATATTTTACATTTTATGGAATTAATAATTCAATAGATAAATAATTTTTTTACAATTTATTGAATTTAAATAAGAAAAATATAATATAATAGAATATATAATTTAATTTTATATCTAATTTAGTCCATCAAACTTGCCTAAGGGCTTAAAATGTCGCCAAGATTAATATTCTCACGCTATTAGAAAAGTTCAATTTCGTCTGCATGCAATTAAGAATCGTCCAATCGCTTGTAAATAGAAAGGTTAAAGCTGAACGCAAGAAAATTTTGCTTCTTATTCCAATGAATCTGATCTCCCTGATCCCATCATAGAAATTTGATAAATTGCTTAACTTTCTTTAAACACGTGGTGTTGCTTGGCAAAGTTACTGTTAATAAATTTTAATTTTTTATTATTAATTTTAGTTATAAATTATAAATTTTTTTAAATACTAATAATTTTTGTTATAATTTATAAGTTATAATTATTATTTTTATTTTATTTACAACTTATAATTTTTACTAAACGTTCGTAATTTCTATTACAAGCTATATAAATTATAATTTATAAATTATTAATTTTAAAAATATCAAACACAGATTGAACCATTTGTGCTCCTTCATTAATCATAGCTCAAAATTGATTTTTATGGGCCCTATTCGCAGCCAGATTAAAAGTTTTTTTTATTGTATTTTTATTTAAAAAGTTAAATTTAGTTCAAAAAATGTTGTTGGGTAATTTAATTCTTTTGAAATTAATTGTTTGGGTAAAAAGTTAATTTTTTTATTTTTTGTTTAAATAGGGTAATTTTGTTCTTTAATATATTTAATTAACAATTATATATAATTGATAGTGGTAGTAAATAAATTATAAATAAAAAGAATTATTATATTTTAAAAGTGGTTAAAATTTGAATAGAATATTCTAGTTAGTGTTTTGATTTGATTTTTTAAATTTTTTATTTTTTTATTTTTTTGTTAAATTTATTATATTAGTCTTTTTTTGTGTCTTTAAACAAAAAATCAAAAAATTAAAATTACCAAATGGCCCTAAATAAATAACTTAATCAGGCCTTGCTCTTGGCACGAAGCTTAATATATGTTTCTTTGCTTCCCACTTAAGGATAAACACAAGAAGTAAGATTACGCGAGACGAGGATTGGTTTTTGGTGTTTTGTTTTTCATTCTTTATTTTATCGCGACAAGAACAGGAGTTGAAGATTTATTACAAACCTTAAAATAAATAATCTTAATAAATCTAAAGATAACATGGTAAAAATAATAATATTTAAAGAGCAATTATAATTAAAAAGATAAAAATTAAAAAATAAATGTGAAAATAAAAAACAAATACAATATATCTTTATACTTTAGTATTCTTATATTCCAAAAATAAACTCTAAAATATATTAATAAATATAAAATAATTAATTTATATAATTAAAACAAGCCAAAAAAAAAGTAAAGAAAATAAATATAATTTTCACCTCACTTGTTATATGGGCCCCACTTGTTATCAGGCCATGCAACCCGAAGTAAACTGCCATCAGGTAGGCTTCATCATCAATGAAAAATTATTAAATATTCTTTAAAAATATTACGTGATATTTTCGATAAATAAATAGTTACAAGCTATATAATATATGTTACTATTTGTCTCATAATTATATTTTTATCGTGAAATTTATTACTATTATATTAAATAAAAATATCACGTAAACTTAACACATAACACATAACACATAGTACTGTAGAATAATTACTCTCAATCAATGAGGGCAACCCCAAAACACTGAAAACAGTGTGATTCCAAGCTTAAATGGAAAGAAAGGACAGGTTGGCAAAAGATCAGAGATAGAGGAGAGAGAGAGAGAGAGAGAGGAGAGGTGAAGCCGCGAAAGGAAGCAAAAGTGTGTTAAGTGACTGTGTATAGATACAAAATACAGAATGCACAACAAACAAATTTCTCACAAAGGCCCGTAATTAGAGATGACAATGAAATAAGATGGGACTCAAGATGAACTTCATCTCTGCTCCCTATAATTGATTGAGGCGGGAGTAAGGAAAAATATCAACAAAAATAGCAAAAAATGAGGTAACAATAGAAATATTTTCAAATAATTTTTAAGTTTTAAAGAATAATATTAATAAAAATTATAGATAATAATAATAAAAAATAAACAAATCAATAGAACTAAAAATATAAAATATAAAATATAAAAAATATATAAAAAAATAATAATAACATAAATAATATTTTAATATTTTAAACTTATTAATCAAAACTCACAATTTTGACCATAGAACTTGGCATGACGATGAAGTTGCTCAATTATGACCTAATCCACAGAGTACCCTCCCAACAAAAAAAAAGAAAAGAAAGGATGTGGATCAAGTTTGATTTGTCTCAGTTGGGTTAGGTTGTTTGACTGGAAATGGTATGCTTATACACAAGTTTTATCCCACACACAAGACTACCTCTCGGACCGTCCAAAGAGGGTTCACTGCACAAGGCTCCTATGGAGGAAAAGCTTAATTCTAGTGAACACCGTCGGGCATGGCATCAAAACACGGGCATCAAAACACGAGAACTTTTCTATAGTTAGATTTCAATCATCAAAAGACAAGCCTTTATGCACTGATAAAGCACATCTTAATGACCTCAGCTTGTAACTTTACATCAGTTGCTCGGTAAAGGACACCGTAAGCAATCCGACTCAAATAACAAGATCTTCAATGCAAACAATATACAAGTCAAAATGTTTCCAGTACAACATCTGAAAACGACAACTCAGATGATAACAAGTCCTGATCGGGGCAACAAGGGAACCTAATTGCTCAACCTGGTTTCCTTCAGATGCTCATCCAATCAAAATGAAGAATGTTAAATTTAATTGAGAAGACAGTATATGGAAGATTGTGATCATGATTGGTTCCTCTGTAGATCAAGGAACAGTTGTAATGACAAATTGAGATGCTTTTTACATATATGTATGGGATAACTTATAAAAATTTACACAATACATAAACATAACACAAACCACTGCAACAAGTCCTTGCAGCATAAGGGAATGCTATAAACATTCCTTAAAGAAGTCAAGGGAAAACAAGAGAAGAGACTTTTCGCCTCCTTTAAGTTAGAAACTCACCAACGGTTCAAGACAAAACGGCAATGTTTACATTCCCCTGTCGATTTATCTTGGTCAATATTGACTGATTTGTCTCTCTCACTCGTTTGGGTTCCTCTTTGGAAGCAGCATTAACATTCCGGAGACTGATCCGATCCTTCCTGTTGGCAATAGTGTTGGTGGTACTATTGTCTTTGTAATTACCAAGACTGTGACGAGTTCCCCGACCACAATCTTCTATACCCTTCTGTCGTTGAGGCAAACTGACAGCATCACTGCAGCTCTTCCTTCTACCTAGCTTTGGTGATTTTGCACGAGTTGGTGGTGGCTGCCATCCAAACGGAGCAATGGGTGTTAATATTTCGAAAGCCAAAATATGAATTACAACAACCATATATAATTACTGAGAAATCAAATATAGAGACACTGATTCGATTTTTGGTTTGCATATAAATTTGAAGGGTCATGCTAACTACTCGGCAGTGGTTAATAACCTAATGAAGACAAAAAAAAAATTTCAATATCAATACAATTTTAGTAGGGCTTACATTTTCAGATATATCAATAAACTTTGTTTGGATATCTATATATTATTTACACATTGTCCATTGCCTAGTGGACGGTAGTTAGTATTTTTCTAATTTAAATGATTGCTATTGTCTGCAAAATATGAGAAATTTGAACTTCAAATAACATCTCAGATTGATAATAGCAAGAGAACAAGCAGGAATCTATGCAATACCTTTTTCAGCTCAGCCTTGGGTGGCAGTCCCTCGTGGTAGAAGCTTGGCATTGGGTTTGCCTTAAACAACAAACCTTTTCTCAATTGCTTAATAGCTGCCTCTCTCTCTTCCTAAAAGTTCCGAGATCGATTAAAGGAGCAAAGACAGAGATGCAACATAAAAAGAGAATGTATCAAAGAACAGTAAAACAGAAAGTGCATATAATGTCCAGGTTAACTGGTTCATGAAGAATGGGAGGTGGTTTCCTTAATATGATTGAACTTGAGATGTACCTGAGTCCTTGCTTCCCATTGGGTTTTTTCAGCCTCCAGTGCTTGGTGCTTCTCCTCTAACTTTGAATAGAACTAACAGAAGACAGCACAACAAAAAACAAAGTAGCACAAATTTGAATTGAAGCCTGATTTCAAAATCATTGTTTTTTTTTGGGTAATTTAAATCATTGTTCTTTAAGTGGAATATGTAACAAATTTCACATACAAAGATCAATGAAGCATTACCTCCCTACGTTTCTCAGCACGCTTGTTGCATCTAAATACTGGAGCATTTGCCCGAGACTTAGTAGTATGGACTGATGCTGCAGTGCTTTGCATTGTTAAGAAATTACCCGATAGAGAGTCGGGGATACTTTCAGAGTACAAAAGAAAAGCATATTAAGATGATTAAGGAAAAAAAGAGGATATGAGGAAGCAACAGAATAAGAATCATCCTCATCGGGATGTTTCTTATTATCAGGTTGAAGTGGCTTCCTTGGTACCAAAGGTGAGACCAGCTGCAAGGTAGACAAGAAAATTTCATTATCTAAGCTGGGTTTACATTAATGCAGTGTGTAGGTGATAATTTTTATAAGTTATCAGTTTTGACAATTTCCTTGTTCAATAGGATGCGTGTATACATTTTTTTGAGAAGGGAAGAAGAGAAGATGAGATAAAAGAGGAAATGGGAGGGGGAGGGGCAAGGTTTTAACTATCAGTCGTTACGTATCGTATCGGCCGATACGTATTGGGATTTTGGGTCTACGATACCGATATTTACTAATGTATCAGCCGATACTGTCTGATATTTATCGATACATGATTGTATTACCATTACCGATACGTTTTCGATACAGCGATTTAGAACTCTAAGAAGGGAGGACCAGAATTTGGTTTAATCACTGAGTCAAGCTTTAAATGCTTTCATATGGGCAAAACAGAAGGAGAGAAAAACTAAGAATGGAAGGGAAAACTGATCGATGGATATACAAGCAATCCAGTCAGGTAAAAAAAAGCAGAAATATTTCTTTTCCTAACATTATTAAGACACATATTAAAATAAAGTTCGAAAGAAAAACCAAGGTCCAAAATGAAACCCCAGAGCGAGAACAAACAATGACCTGCTAGACTTTATTGTATTTGTACTTACCTGATTTGGTTTGGTAGTAATTTGGTGTTGCGAACTGTTTGTGTTAGATGATTTGTTCGAAGCAGTACCAACATCAGGCTCATTTCCAACAGAATGAGCTCCACATGAAGCACGTTTTTCAGTTGAGAGAGCAAATGGAAGTGGGATAGTGCAATTTGTTCGAGTATTTCCCACACCAGGTTTGGATGCAGGTTTCAAAGAGGATTGAGATTTCTTATCATCATTGTTTGTTGTTGGAGGTTCAAAGTTCATCCTTTCAGCCTGTAAGCGAGTCTCAGAGTTTGACCTCAGTACATTTTCTTCCTTCTGTATTTCAACTTGACAGAATTCAGAAACCTTAACTGAGTTTTCAGTTGTGCATTCCTTCACGTCAGACTCCTTAACTTCAGCATTCACTACCAACACCTGGGGTTCTGGATCCCCATTTATAAGCTCATATGACTCCGAAACATCAGTGTGACATGTACTAGTTTCCTGATTTGAATCATGATAAACACCACTCGAATAAACTATGGCACAATTTGGCTCTTTGTCCAAGCAAATATCAGTAACTTCCATTCCCATTGCACTGCAAACAAAAAAGAAGCATATTATTATCAAGATCACACGACTTCACACGGCTTCTGTACCTTTTTCATTAAAAAAAAAATCATTTAAGTTATCCAATCATCTAGTTTCCACTAGTCTATTGCAGGAATTTCCAGTTAAATAGCTAGAAGTCATGCCAACATTGACACCTTTGTTAAGTCACTAATTATCCCAAAAACTTAGTATTAGAAATTAGGCTCAATAATGTATATTAAGCTATTCAACATTCCTCTTCACGTGCGACCTTGTCTTGCACGTGGAGCGGCGAACAAACTGAGCAGGTGTACCAACACACACAGTGTACAATAACAAATATAACAGGAAAACACGCTACGAGACTTGAATCAAATACTTCATGAAATTAGAGCTCTGATACCATGTTAAGTCACCAATTATGCTAAAACTCTGATAACAAATATAACAAAAAAATATATTACGAGACTTGAACCCAATACCTCATAAAACTAGAGCTTTGATACCATGTTAAGCTGTTAAGAAATGGACCCAACAATGTATATTAAGTTATCCAACACTCCCCCTCACATGTAACCCTATCTCGCATGTGGAGAGGCAAACAAACTGAACAGGTACATCAACATACAAAGTGCACAATAACAAATATAACAAAAAAACACATTACGAGACTTAAATTCAAGACCTCATAGAACTAGAGTTCTGATACCATATTAAATCACCAATTTTTTTAAAATTTAAGTTATTAGGAAATGGACCCAACAATGTATATCAAACTATTCAACACTTCCCCTCACGTACAACTCTGTCTCGCATGTGAAGAGACGAATAAACTGAACAGGTGCACCAACACACAGAGTGCACAACAACAAATATAACAAGGACTAATTTTTCTAAAAGCTTACGCTATTAAGAAATGAACCCAATAATGTACATTAAGTTATCCAACACTTCCCCTCACGTACGATTCTCTCGCATGTGAAGAGGCGAATAAACTGAACAAGCGCATCAACACATATAGTGCATAATAACAAATATAACAGGGAAATACACTACGAGACTTTAACTCAAGATCTTATGGAACTAGAACTCTGATACCATGTTGAGTCACCAATTGTTCTAAAAGCTTAAGCTATTAGGAAATGACCCCAACAATGTATATCAAGCTATCCAACAATCTTGAGATCTAGAGCATGCTTGAATATAGCTCGGTCATAGCGATATTCAATGCAATTCCTTTGGATGAATGACTTGAGGAAATTAAAGTTGTGCAAAAGACCCTCTGTATAACAAAAGTATAGGGGAGAGAAACGGGGAAAAAAACACAAAAACAAAAACAACAAAACAAAACAAAAACAAAATTATGCTATAGCTAATTAAGTCATAATTGCTGCAGCATGCAGAGAAAATTAACTTTTTATGATAGCATCTCCTTCTGCAATTTCAAATCTTTCCCCTGTGCCTCTGCTACCAAAGGAATCTCAGTACTCAGATGAATATATTGAGCATACACCGAGTAGAAACCCAATTTGTGGGATAGTGAAAAAGTGAAAAAAATGGACCTCTTTTTATGGTCAGACTATGATACAATAAAGACTGAAGAATCCGTGAAAAGAAAACAATGATCAAATTGAAGACCCACAAGGGAGAAGGCTAAAGTTAAGAACATTGGACTTAAAAATGTAAAATAACAGCTCCTAGTTGTGCTTGTGTATTCATATTATCAGAGCGGAGCAATATTCAGCTTACAACCCCCTTAAGGGATCACGACTTCGGTTATATAATCATGCACAATCAGATATTATATTGCGACATAATGCACCAAAGCGGCACCATCAAGAGTTAGGACAAACCAATGTGCAGCCGACATGGGTTGGGGATGGTGCACACATTTCAAGGTACAATAAAGTTATGGTGGAAACTGTGAACTTAAACTTGATGTTATGATGGTAGGACAGGTGCAATTGTTCTGGTAAATTTATCAATGCTAACAGGAGAACCCAAGTCATAAAAAAATATGTGGAGATAATTAGCCCAAATACCTTTAGTTATAGTAAACAACTTAACAAATTCCTTGATGTTAGTTGTATATCTCAGGAGATGCATAAGAACAGGAAACATGCCAGCTGTTTTTCAGTCTAACAAGGCCTTGTATGTCCCAATAACCACATCATAAATTGTCTCTTTGATTTGAAATAAGTATTCCTATAACGGAAATGGGGCTTGTAATATGGGATTGCTAATTTCTGTATTAGGGTAATTCTCGTCGAAGTATGTTTCTGTAATTTTATCAGGAGGAAGCAATCATCTACTCAAATAGTCCCACCTTTCCTAAACACTACCCTGGCAAACACTCCATGAAATTTACATATAGAGGCGTCTTTAAAGGACTCAAGCACGGGCAGATTGAGTTTTAAATATTGGGTTTAAACCTGTAAAACGAGGATGCGGAAAGCTTAAGGTAGATAATGATGTTTTGGCAAACATGAAAAGACAACATAATTAAGAAGTAAAAAGAACCAAAAGACTCTAGTCATTTTCCTTTCCAATACCAAGAGAAGCAGGGGAACATAAAGGAAGAAACACTAATTATAGAATTGAAGAGGTTGATACAAGCTTTATTTAATTTATTTTTTCTGCTTATTAGGTGGGTCAATGTTATAAATCTGTAAAGCTAATAAAGTTTTGACTCCTTATACTGACTAAACAAAGCAAGAGAATTATATATATATATATATATATATATACATATGTATTTCCATACATACAGTGTGCATACATACAGTGTGTACACAGAGCAGTCAGTAAAGCAAAATATGTGCACTAGAACATAATAATGGTGGTTGTCAAAACTTCTTCCAATTAGCTTTTTTTGATTTTAGTAATTTTTTTCAACCTCAGTCCAAATCTTTATAATTTAGATTCCCCTCCTCACAAGTATTACAATTTTACAAAGGTAAAAATTTTCTACATAAAGACGAAAAAACAAAAAATAAGTAGTATTTTCATCTTTAAAGAATTTCTTTCAACATTGGTTAAAAATAATTTACTTTTTAGAATCATCACTACAGGAGAAATCGAAAAGGTAAAAAATTGAACACAAATATAAAAATAAAAAAATAGAAAAGATGAAAACAAGCTAGTTGCGAGAAGCTCTCCCAAACACCAAGCATAATAATAACAGATTCAGGTCTATTACGATGACAGAAAATGGATATAATGGCAAAACAAACCTCAAATTATCCGTTGATAAATAAAATAAAATATAATAAAAAACATGACAAGTTGTTTTATACACATTTCTTATTAATAACATCTTCGTCAATAATATAAGCTCTGGTACAAATGGCAAGAAAATAACAAACAAGAAAACATCAATGCAAGACAAATCCAGTGGCTGCCGATCGGATGAGAAAAATGTGAGCACAAACAACGCCAAACACAATATTTCTACATATCATTCCTTATTTAGTCTTTCTAACATGAGATTGAGAGCCCAATCTGACCAAACCAGATGGCACTTTTAGGCATACTCAAGTACACATTCAAGTTGTCAATTTCCAGGTTAAGATTCTGAGTTTCCTTTCACTTATTTTCTCACATTTCAAATCAACCATACAAAATCTTAAATAGGAACATCAAACGAAAGGAGGAGCTCAAAAACTCCATTTTCGAATCATATTTGCCATAAAAAAAAACCATTAAATTCAAACCAAATCGGCAGAGCGCGAAACCAGAGTCAGATCAGACGCCAAAGACCACAAAAACGACGAGTTTAGATCCGTTTCACGAATCGAGTACGAGTCGAAAGTGCATTGCAGCGCATGCAGCAAAAACGTGAGATCGAGAGCTACGGAGTAAATAGAAATTGACGGAATTGTGAGAGATTCGCTTACGGTTTAACTCAGATCTGCGAGAGAGAGAGAGAGAGAGAGAGAGGAGAAAAGGTGACTTCGCTTCTTCTCAGTTGTTGATCTCTCTCACCTTCTGCTTTTGCCTTCTCGAGAGCTGTGTGCGAGCCATCTGTGTCTGTTACTGCTTTATATATACACTACACATTTAACACTTTTTCAATAATAAATCAACAGTCTTGTAAACCTAGAAAACAAATCTAAAAATTTATTAGAATTTAGGTTCTGTTTGATTTTAATAATTGGTTCTTTAAAAAAAAAAAAATCATTTTTTTAAGTTGTACTATTTGGCCTCTCTAAAATAACTTTTTTTTTATTTTTTACAAAAAAAAACCTTATATACATATCTAACTAGAGGTGGCCGGTTTGGTTAGATTCCGTACTAAATTTAAGATTGAATTAATTTTTATCGGTTCTAATTTTTTGAGATCAAAACCAACCCAATTATATTATAGAATTGAACAAAATCAAACTAAATTAATAAAAATCAAGTTAGTTTCATTTGGAACCACGATTCTATCAATTTTAAAAATTATTTTACGCGCATTAAAAAAATTACTATGTGTAAATTTTAAAATTTTGACATGAATAATAAATAAAAGTTAAGACTCATATATTATAATAAAAATATGAAATAAAAGTTTAAATAATTATTTTACAATCTATTTAGTAAAAAAAATATCAAATATCAAATAAAAAAATTCATAAAAATAAATTACATATAACAAATAAATAATAATTAATAATAATTATATAATCTAGTGACTCATTTTTTTTCTAATTTGTAAAGGTAGAAATTTTTTTATTTTTTCTATATGAATCTTACAATAATTATACATGTAACCTAATGGTTATATTATTTATTTCTTTATATATATTCAGTTTTCGAATTGGTTCGAATTAATTCCAAATTAACTTAGAAATCAAACTATTATTATCGGTTTGCCTTTTTTGAAATCTAGAATCAAATTAATTACTTGTAAAAATCGAACCAACACAACCATAGATGTCGAATTGATTCGATTTTTAAATTTCTCGGGTCTTTTGTACACTCCTATTTCAAACACAATTTTTTTAATAATAAAATGATTATAACACTATCAATAAAAAAAGTCAACTTTTCTAACAAAAATAAAAAAAAATGTTGTGCCAATAATATAAATACCACAATTTAAAAACAAAAAGTAAAAATATTTTAAACATCTTAATAAAAAAAAATTAAAAAAAAAATTACTACAAAATGTTATTATTATAACTTTTAAAAATCGAACTTCTTAGACATCTTGGGCACTTAAAGTAATGATATAAACTTATTGAAAATGTGGTATACACTACACACAAGTAAATCTAAATAATTTATTTTAAATTTTAAGTACACTTTTTAATTTTTTCTTTTTTTTAGATTTAAAGCATTTTTAATAAATAAAGAGATGCTGAGATTATCTCATAAAGAGTGAGACATCCCACGAAAGAAGAGTATTTATGAAACTATCATCCAATATGTGTAACACATTTATCTCATAGGGGATGAGACACGCACGAAAGAAGAATATTTATAAAATTATTATCAAATAAGTGCGTGTAGTTAAATTCTTTTAAAAATTGTAAAGTGATCAAATTATTTTATTAAATTAATTTAATTACAAATATTACTACAATAAAATTATATTATATTATATTTTTTTAATATTTCAAAATGTCTAAGTCAGCATAAACATAAAATTTAACTAACATCTAGTGAAGCAATCTCACCCTTATATTAACTTTATTTCCATTTAGCATGCCACGTTAACTTTACTTACATTTAGGCTATGATTGGCAATTTGGATTTTTTTTTTTTTGACTAAAAACGTTAAAAGAAAATTATTTATTTAAAAAATAAAATAAAAAGTTAAAAAATTAAATTAAAATACAAACTCTAATAATATTATATTTAAATTTTTATTATTTTTAAAATATAATAACACCCATTATTAATAACTTATTTACTACTATTACCAATTATATATAATTATTAATATTAAATATATAGAAGTGTAAAATTATCTATTTTAAACAAAAAATAAAAAAAATTAGCTTTTAACTTAAACAACCAATTTAAAAAAAACTAATTTAAAAGTTATAAACAACATAATTTGAACCCGATTTATTTATTTTGGCTAAAAACACAAAAAAAAAAAATTAAATTAATTGCCAGTCTCAGAAAAAAAAAGTTAGTTGCCAATTGGCTACTTAATAGATCGCTATTAATTTTACTTATGTTTGTAATTGTGGCACATTAACTTTAATTGCATTTAACACTTATAATTGGGTCACAATTAGTTAATTTGGTCCAACATTATTAATACTTTTTTTTCTCTCAGTTGATAATAGTAATATTATATACTTAAAAATTATATTTAAAAATTACTCAGTTTTTAAAAATGATAATTTAAATTTACTCATTGTGTGATCTACGCAATATAATTAAATCAAATTATTAATTTTGATTTGAAAATAAAATACTTGACAACTTTTGCAAGTCCATACCGTTTTTGCACTTGATAAACACATTAAGGGTCTGTTTGGGTTAGTTTTTAAGTTTATTTTTTTATAAAAAAAAGACATCTTTTAAGTTACACTGTTTGGTTTTAAAAAAAAATTAACTAATTTTTTTTCCATTTCATAATCCAAGAAAAAAAATTAACACAATCCCAAACACTAAATTTTTTTCAAACAAAATTATTATAATACTCTTATATAAAAAAGTCAACTTTACTAACAAAAACAAAAAAGCCATGCTAATATTCCAAACACTATAGCTTAAAAACTAAAAATAAGAGCATTTTAGATATTTTAATAAAAAGCAAAAAAATTACTACAAAATATTATTTCAAATAATTTAATTTAATTTAATTTATTTTTTTGAAAAAACTAAATCTTTTAAAAGTTAATTTTTTAGATATTCCAAACTGACACTAATTAGGTGACACGTTACTGTGCATGGGCCGCATGAAGGGAAATGGCATCGATGCCCATACGATGAGATTTAAATTGAATTTTGGTATGAGGGGCAAGTTATATATAAAGAAATTTAAAATATTTTTTTTATTTTTATGAGATAATATATATATATATATTGTGCGCGGTACAAACTGTTTGGGGTTGTTTGGCACAACCAGGACCAGGTAAATTGGCCAATACTGAGGACCCCGAACAGAGTATGGACTAGACTGTTCGTCGCCGGAATCACTGGATGCTCTTTGTTCCGTCGTCGAACACCTGCAACCATTGAGAACGCTGTTAGCGCCTACCGGCCGGTTATAACCGGGAGGCACTCCGATGCTCAAGTTAGATATCTCTCTGAGAGGTTTCTAAGCAATAGTTTTGGGGTTCAGAATTGCGTACCTAGTGGTGTTGAGGTACCTCTCTTTATATAGGGATCAAGACTGATGGAGGTTGAATCCTCTTAGGATTCTGCCTCTTACTAGTTAGGATTTGTTTCTTATTTTGATATGATTTGATTCTAATTTGTTTCTATAATTTTCATCCAACCAAAATCGTATTGGGGAAGGTATCTTGTTGAGATATATTTCCTATTGAGGGGCCGACATGGGCTTCCCCTGGTTTGGGCTGCCCCTATCTGGGGTGGGACGAACTAGTAGGGTCCAAACAATAGTGAGTTCAGATTTCTTCGAGCACTTGGGCAAGCTTGTTTCGAACTGGTCTTCCTTTTTGGGCCTTTGGTTCCAATTGTTTGGTTTGGACCTTAGGCCCGACACTTTTGTTTGCCCTCAATTGCCCTCCAGCTCTGGTTCTTGTTCGGCTAGCCAGCTCGGTGAAGGGCCGGAGCTTTGAATTCTTGCTTGGTGAGTGTTCGGTCACGCAGCTCGGATCGCGTGCTGACTAACTGGAGTTCCAAGGGGTACTGTGTTGCTCAGAGGCGTCTATTCGGTCTCTCTGGGTAACGGTTCAACTACTTAGACCTTTGGGCTCTTTTGACGGCTGGCCTCGAGCCCCATTTTGCTGGCGTGGCATAATATGTTTGGTTCCTGAGGAGGCACGCGTCGTTCCAGAGAACGATGTCTGTAGTAATGATTGTAGACGGCGCATTTATTGCACCAGTCGTTTCGAACGTGACGGGTATAAAAACCCGTCGAAACAACATTTCACTTTTTACACTCTCTGAATTTCCTTTCTGAGAAAAAAAACCCTATGCGATTTCTGGCGAACTGAACTCCCATCTCCGGCGAAGTGTTTTTTAGAAACCGGCGACCGTCTACCGTTGCCAGAACTTGTAAGCATCTCGCATTCCTTTTAGCTACTTTTTGTTGTCTAGAGATTAGTTTTGCCCTTTCTCCCTTCCTTCTTTTCTTTTTCTTTAAAAATGGGTAAACTCAGGAAGCTTGTATCGACGCCGGCGGCCATGCGTGAGTTCCGGCGCCGATACAACGTCCCGGAGGATGTGGGTATCACACTAGCTAATCCCATAGATTCCCGAGAAGGGAACTGGAAAAAGCTCCTACTTCCACTTGTAGCCATAGTGGAAGGAGGAGTTCGGTTCCCTGTTCACCCCCTTCTTCGGCAAGTTCTCCGGCATTACCGGGTAAGTCCCATGCAGGTTTCTTCAAACGTATTTAGAGTAGTCATGGGGGTTGTGGAACTAAACTGTATCCTGGGTACCGACCTCGGTATTTGGGATATAGTTTATTACTACAATATGGTGAAACATTCCTCTGGATCCTATTATCTTAAGGCAAAGAGAGTAGCCGAGAAGCTTTCCATCGAATTGTCGGACTCCGGTAAGAATGTTAACGATGACTTCCTATACATCACGGGAAACTTCGAGTTCGATCTCGGGGAAGAGCACGATATCTTCTCCATCCCTCGAAAGGACGGACCGAGACCCGGTAGGTCCCCCCCACCCGTTTGTCTTTATTTCCCACTTATGCTTCCTTACATTCATCTGACTTCTTGTTTGCTTCTTTGTTCGGCACAGGTGAAATAGCCAACAACCGAGCTCGTGGGCCTTTCCCGGGAGTCCACTTAGAAGATTTAAAGAAGGTCTAGGAGTACAAAGGACTCCCTGAATAGAGAGGCCTTGGAAGAGCTGCGCATATTTTGCTGAAGTACATCCTGACGTACAGAGGTTTCATAAGACCAAACACTTCGGGAGTCCAGATTATCGCAGAGGCCTTTGCACTTATCGACGCCCTAGAAGCCGTGGTACTTCCGTTTGTCCGAGCGGAGAGGCAAGTCACAATCGCCCAACCTCCTTTATTCGGTGACGAGCCCGGTCCATCTTCCTCGGGCTACACAATCTCGATCTCCTCGTCGTCCTCTTCTTCCATCGACTTCTCTGTCTTTGAAGAGATCGCCGATATGGCATAGAAGAAAGCCCCCATCGCCGACCTCAGCCAACTCCTCACCTTGGGAGGTTTGAAAGGAAGGTCACCACCATTCATGCGGCCCCTGCTAGCCTTACCGCCGAACTGACGGAGGAAGCTGCGCCAATTTCTAAGGCATCATCTCAGCCCCCACAGAAGAAACTGAAGAAGGATGGGGGTTCTCCTTTAAAAGGCAAGGGCAAGGGAAAGGAGAGAGAGAAGGAGAAGGAAATGGAGAAGAAAGAGAAGGAAAAAAGAGAGAAAGGGAAGGCGGTAGCAGAGCCTTCTGGGGGTGCCAAACGGTGGAGCCCCGAACTCATCAAAGGAGACCGAGAATTCACCACCGAAGACTGGGCGAAGTCCTTGGACACTGCCTTTGGCCTGTCGAAGGCCCTACTGTTACCCAGCGACATGGAGGAAATTCAGAAGCTTCCCTATGAGAACCTGGTGAAGTCGTCCATCCGTCACTCCGTTCAGGTATCATTCGGTACTTCTTCTTCTGTTGTTTCTATTCTCTATTTTTCCTCCTAACTTTTTCTTTTCTCTCCCTCTTCATTATGCAGGGGCTCCAATGCCTAGTGGCTGCGATGGAGAGGCTCGAGGAGAGGGAGCTGGAGCTGACCAAATTTTGTGAGAAGAATCAACAATACCTCCAAAGTTGTCGAAGATAGAGGCCAGCATCCGGGCAAAGGACAAGCTGCTCAACGTTGCTCATGCTCGACTGTCCGAGCTGGAGGTCTCCGAAATCGCCCTAAAGGGCCGTTTGAAGGAGAAGGAGAAGGCCCTTGTTGACACTGTGGTCCTTCTTGGACAGACAGAGGCCGAGCTGAACAAGACCATGGAGAAGGCTTCAAAGGCCTATTCGGTTGGGGTTGCTGAGGCCACTGAAGACTACAAGGGTTAAATCCCTGGCCTTCAGGACCTTATTTTTGGCTTTGCTTGGGAGGTTGCTCTCAAGGCGGCTGGGGTTGATGCCTCCTCCCCTCTATATACCGAAGTTCCGTTGCCAAGCAAGTAGGTCACGGAGGATGCAGACGAGGAGGTGCTGGTTACTGAGGCCGGTGATGCTGAGGCTGCGACAGAAGGGAACGCCAAAGAGGAGGCAGCTATCCTAGAGACTGCTGAAGAAGTGGGAACCCTAGTGGAAACCACCGAAGATTTCTTAGCTGCCCCCTAAAACCTGCCTTTCCCCCCTTTTTTTAATTCATCAATGCACATCCCTTCAGGGGTTATTGTGTAGCTTCGAGGGTTTCAGCCCCTCTTTTTTAATGGAACTTCTTTTCTTTTTATCTTGATCTTCATACTTGTATTGTCTCTGATTGACTTCCATACTGACAGCCTTAATAATTCGGACATATTTCAACACTTAGCTTTTTTAGGCTAGAACTTCCCATGAGTGGGAGTATCATCCACACGAAGGGTTTAATCAGTTCGGATTATCTTCGAAATTAGCCTTATTAGGCTTGAATATCCTAGGTGTGGGGTTAACATCCATACTAAGGGCTAGAATAGTTCGAATAAGCAACGAACTTGGCCTTTTTAGGCTAAAACATCATAAGTATGGGATTAGCATCCATACTAAGGGCTAGAGTAGTTCGGATAAGCTTTGAACTTGGCCTTTTTAGGCTAAAACATCCTAAGTGTGGGATTAATATCCACACAGAGGGTACAATGCATTCGGATAAACTTCAAACTTAGCATTTTCTTGCTCATTCTTCTTAAGTGTGGGATTGACATCCACACAGAGGGTACAATGAGTTCGGATAAACTTCGAACTTAGCATTTTCAGGCTCATTCTTCCTAAGTGTGGGATTGACATCCACACAGAAGGTACAATGAGTTCGGATAAATTTCGAACTTAGTCTTTTTAGACTTAACCATCTTGAGTATGGGATTAACATCCATACTAAGGGCATAATCAGTTCGAATAAACTTTGAACTTGGGATTGCTAGAGAAGTTTGCTGTGCTTGCCGTACTCAGGGTATGCCCCCCAAGTTTTTGTCACGAATGTTAATTGATAAAAACTTTAAGAGTGTAGGAAAAAAGTTCATGCCGAATAGCGGCGTTTTATTGCAAACGAAGGGATTACATCAAACTTTAAAAGTAAAATTGTCTCAGGTTATTTGCATTCCATGGCCTAGGGACTACCTTCCCATTCATGTCTTCTAGGTGATATGCTCCAGTGCCACCTTTGGAGGTAACCTTGTACGAACCCTCCCAGTTTGGGCCCAACTTTTCCTGTACTGGATCCTTCATATGGCCGAGCACCTTCCTTAGGACCAGATCACCTGTGTCGAAATCACCGTGCTTCAAGCTCTTGTTGTATCCTTTGGTAAGTATTTGCTGATAGGTTGCCAATTTATTAGTGGCCATCGTTTTGCGCTCTTCGGCTAAATCAAGGTCCAAGGCTAGTACCCTATCATTTGCTCCAGGAGTATCGACCTCTGTTCGAATTGTTGGTAATCCGACCTCCAGTGGTATAACTGCCTCTACCTCATAGGCTAAGGAAAATGGGGTTTCACTTGTGGATCTCCTTGGAGTAGTTTGATAAGTCCATTGAACCGAGGGGAGCTCTTCGACCCATCTTCCTTTGGCTGCATCCAGTCTCTTCTTTAGTCCGTCGATGATAGTCTTGTTGGTGGCCTCTGCCTGCCTATTGCTTTGCGGGTATGCTAGGGTAGAGAAGTAGTTCTTGATTTCTAACCCTGAACAAAAATTCTTAAATAGGAAACTATCGAACTCAGTACTGTTATCCGAGATAATTGCTCGGGGGATACCGAACTTGGTGATGATGCTTTTTCATGTGAACCTCTTTACATCAACGTCTCTTATGTTGGCCAAGGGCTAAGCCTCCACCCATTTAGTGAAGTAATCCGTGGCAACAAGGAGGAATTTCCTATTGCCTGTGGCCTTTGGGAAGGGGCCAACTATGTCATACTCCCACTGGGCAAAAGGTCAAGGACTTGTGAGTGGGGATAGGTCTTCGGCTGGGACGCGTATGCTTGGGCTGAACCTCTGGCACTTCTCACACTTCTGGACATACTGCTCTCTGTTCTTCTGCATGTAGGGCCACCAGTATCCCTGAGTGATTGCTCGGTGAGCCAATGACCGCCCCCCAGTATGGCTGCCACAAATACCTTCGTGTATTTCAAACAAGAGGTCTTTGACTTTATTTGGGTGCACACAGAAGAGGTAGGGCCCAGTAAAGGACTTCTTGTACAGTTCCCCCAAACTGAAGACCCAGAATCTAGCTGACTTCCTTCTTATAGTTCGAGCTTCTTTCTGATCGGCTGGTAGCTCGCCTTTCACCAGGTAGTCTTTCAAGTGGTCCATCCAGCTGGGACCCAATTTCGAGCAATAGACCAGCCTCCCTTCGTGGTTGACAATGCTCGGCTATTGGAGGACTTCCATTGAAATCACCATTTTTTCTTCGGTACTGACAGCTGATGCCAGGCAAGAAAGAGAGTCAGCATGGCTGTTTTCTGTCAAAGAAAGTTGGATAACCTCGAGACGCGAGACATCTTTAGCAAGTGTTTGTGCTAGCCGAACATACGCATGCATTCTTTCATACTTGGCGGTGTATTCCCCTTTGAACTGATTCACCACTAATTGAGAGTCACAAAATACTTTCACTTTTTGAGCTTTGAGCTCTTTGACATCTCGAAGCCTGGCCAAGAGGGCTTTATACTTGGCTTCGTTGTTGGTGGCTTGGAAGTTAAGCCGAATAGCCTTCTCGATGAGGACTCCTTCTGGGCTGTACAGCACAATTCCAGCTCCAGTTCCTTTGTGGCATGACGAGCCGTCCACGTATAGTCTTCACGTATCTTTCGAGTCCTCATTCTCAAGGGTTACTGGCGTGGTAGTTTGTCCCCCAACATCCACTGAACTTTCTTCCCGGCTGAACTCGGCGATGAAGTCGACCAAAACTTGGCCTTTTATAGCTGTCCTGGGGTAGAACGTGATGTCGTGCTCCCCGAGCTCCATAGCCCACCTTGCTACTCTCCCTGAAAAGTCAGCTTTTCGAAGTAATGATTGAAGGGAGTGCTCGGTGATTACCTTGATCGGGTGTGCTCTGAAGTAGTGGATGAGTTTACGAGAGGCAACGACCAGGGCCAGTGTAAGCTTCTCCAAGGGCAGGTACCTTGTCTCTAGGTTAAGAAAGACCTTGCTCACATAGTAGATTGGCTTTTGGACCTTGTCCTCCATCCTCAGGAGTACCGCACTTACAGCTCGGCTGGACACAGCAAGGTACAAAAATAGAGTTTCTCCACTATTCGGCACCGTTAATAGTGGGGGAGACGAGAGGTATTGCTTCAGTTCGGTTAGGGCTCCCTCACTTTCTTCATCCCACTTGAACTGGTTAGCATTTTTCATTGCTTTGAAGAAAGGGTAACACCGGTCGGATGCTCGACTAATGAATCGGTTGAGTGCGACGACCATTCCCGTGAGCTTCTGGACTTCCTTCAAACTTTGTGGGCTTTTCAAATTCTGAATGGCTAAGATTTGTTCGGGGTTTACCTCTATTCCTCTGTGAGTGGCAAGAAAACCTAGGAATTTTCCTCAACTGACTCCAAAAGCACACTTAGAGGCATTGAGCCTTAGTTTATAATCCTTGAGGATTTTGAATGTTTTTCTCAGATCTTTGAGGTGCTTATTTGGGTGCTTGGTCTTCTAAACCATGTCATCTATGTAGACTTCCATCGTTTTTCCAATCAAGTCGCCGAACATCTCTGTTGCAAACCTTTGGTAAGTGGCTCCAGCATTCTTTAATCCGAATGACATTACCTTATAGCAATAGATTCCTCGAGGAGTGATAAATGCTGTCTTCTCCATGTAATGGCAATCTGGTGGTATCCTCTATAGGCATCTAGGAAACTCATCCTCTCATACCCCGCTGTTGAATCGACGAGTTGGTCTATTCGAGGTAGAGGAAAACAGTCTTTAGGGCAGACTTTGTTTAGGTCGGTAAAATCAACACAGACTCGCCACTTCCCATCCTTCTTCTTGACTACCACGGTGTTTGCCAACCAGGTTGGGTAGTGGATTTTTTTGATTGCCCCGACCTCCTTCAACTTCTGGACTTCCTCAACCACTGCCTCTGCATGGTGTGGAGCCGATTTCCTGAGCTTCTGTATCACTGGCTTTCTCTGGGGATCCACGTTTAGCCGGTGGCTAATTACTTCGGGATCTATCCCGGGCATCTCGTATAGCGTTCACGCAAAGACCTCCTTATGTTCTTTCAAAAACTGAACCAATTCGGTTTCCTCTTGTTCGGCCATGGTTGCTCCGAGCAAGAAGCACAGTTCTGGATCCTCCGGGCTAATGATGACTTTCTTTAGGTCCCCCACTACCTTCTCCTCGGTTGTTCGGCTGTAGTCATAAATTGTGGGGCTGTTTTCTACCTCGACGGTCTTCATATCTGGATACTGTTCGGGGCTTTTCATTGTTGCTAGGAAACATTGTCTCGCCATGTACTGATCTCCTTTGATTTTAACTATCTCTTGGCCCACTTGAAATTTCAAGGACTGATGATAGGTTGAGGGTACTACACCCAAGGTATGGATCCAAGTCCTTCCCACAATGGCATTATAGGTAGATGGTTGGTTAGCAACAAAGAATTCAGTACTTACACCTGCGGGGCCTGCCTTTACTGGTACGGTGATCCTTCCAATTGGCCATACTGGGTCCGTACCAATGCTAATCAGGGGCGTTATACACTTTTTGAGTGCCGAGTCTTTCAATCCCAACTTTTGGAGTAGGCTATAGTACACGATGTCCACCGAACTCCCTTGGTCTACTAGCACCCGCATCACGTCATAGTTGGCAATGCGCAGCATTAGTACCAAGGCATCGTTATGAGGTCGATGAATTCCTAGAAGGTCTTCTTCTGAGAAGCTGATCCCCATGGGTTGGCATTGGGTGGAGTTTCCTTCCATTCTTCTTCGCTTTCCCTCATCCACCTTCATGGCGTGCACTATAGTTCTCGTATGGTGCTGAACTACCGATCTGGTGATCGGTTCAGCTGTGCCGTGGATCATCTTCACAACACCAAGTGGAGGGTCTCCTTATTCGGCATCCCGGTCGTGTTCTTGGTTCCTAACTTCCTGAGCAGTTTTCTCAGCATCTATGAATTCGAGTAAATGCCCTGCTCGGACTAAGTTCTCTAAGTGTCTCTTCAGGGTTCTGCATTCCCCAGTCAGGTGGCTGTGATCTCAGCGATAGTGGCATTTTTTCTTCTGATCTCTTCTGCTCGGGTCTCCCATCAATTTTGGTGGCCACTGAAAATAGGGTTTATCCTTAATTTGGCCTAGGAGCTTGTGTAGAGGTTCCTTGAATATCGTTTGCATGGCCTTGAAAGCCTCCGACTCCTTCCTTTCCTGGGGTGGCTTCTTGGACTTCTGATCTTTTTGGCCCCTATTCTTCTTCTCAAGCTGCTTTACCGAGGCAACACTTTGCTCTGCTTGGCTTATGTCTTCTTTCACCTTTGCGTGCTATTCTATCTTTACCATTAACTCGGACATTATGGTAACGGCCTTTTTGGTGAAGGACTGTCTTAAGTGACTCAGGGGAGGTAGCCCGATCTTGAAAGATGCAACCGCGAGTTGCTCGCTGTAGTTTTCAATCTCGTTGTAAGCCTCTTAGTACCGCTGAGCATACTCCCGAATTGTTTCTCCATCACTCTTCCGTAGGGCAAGTAGTGTGTCAAAACTCTTCAGCTGCCTGCTGTTGGTTATGAACCGAGCAGTGAAGGACTTAGCTAGTTGTTGCCAGTTCATTATGAACCGGGGTGGCAACTTGTGAAACCAACTAAGGGCTGTCTCTCCCAGGCTGGATGGGAACATGCGGCAAAGGAGCGCGTCATTACCACTCTAGAGAGCCATTGCCTATCTGTATTGCCGAACATGGCTTACTGGATCTGTCTTCCCGTCATACATCTCAAACTTGGGTGGAAAAAACTTGTGTGAGGGATCAGTGTTTTCTATAACTTCGGCCAATGGTGACATCGAGATCTGTTGAAGAGCCCTTCTTGCCACGTCTTGGGCTGTTCGGCCACTACCGTGCTGCAACCAGGGGTCCATCCTCCGTTCCAACCATAGCCGTAGGTCTTGGTTTGGATCCAGTTCGGCCCGGGCAACTCTTTCATGGCTCGGCCAAACTGACTCCGTTTTGACGATTTTAGAACTTCTGAGGTTTATCTCAGGTTCTATGCGCCTCCGTTTCTAAGGGTGGCTCAAACTGTAGGACTTCGGGCTCTGTTCAGTATTCTCTTGACTGGGGCTTTCTCTTCGCCTCACACGTGGTTCCCTTCGAGCATCCTGCCCTTGGATCAGTCATCGGAGTTCATCGATCTCTCGATCACGCTGTTCCATTCTCTCCTTCAGATTGTTGATGATCCTATCGCGTCTGGCCAAACTTTCCTCCAATCTCCCTCTATCTCTTGAAGACAGGGGCGACTGTCTTTCTCCCCTGGAACTTGTGGTTAAGTAGCGCAACTGCCTCCCATTGTGGGAAGCATCATCCATTTGCCTTCGCACATCTGAAGGGACTTTGGGGGCCCTTACCCTATCCGGAATAATATGGGTGGATCTTTGAAAAATATCCGCCCTGGTGCGGCTTCCAGTGAATCCAGTCGGAGTGTGGCCCATGATTCTGTTGGTTCGAGATCGTCGTTCCCACAGACGGCGCCAAATTGTGCGTGTTACAAACTGTTTGGGCATGTTCGGTACAATTAGGATCAGGTAAACTGGCCCAATACTAAGGACCCCAAACAGAGTATGGACCGGACTGCTCGTCGCCGGACTCACTAGATGCTCCTTACTCTGCCGCAGAACACCTACAACCACCAAGAACGCCGTTAGCGCCTACCGACCGGTTATGACCAGGAGGCACTCCGACGCTCAAGTTAGATATCTCTCTGAGAGTTTCTAAGTAAGAGTTTTGGGGTTCAGAATTGCGTACCTGGTGGTGTGAGGGTGCCTCTCTTTATATAGGGATCAAGACTGATGGAGGCTGAATCCTATTAGGATTCTGCCTCCTACCAGTTAGGATTTGTTTCCTATCTTGATGTGATTTGATTCTGATTTATTTATATCCTTTTCATCTGACCAAAACCGTATCTTGTTGAGATATATTTCCTATTGAGGGGTCGACATGGGCTTCCCCTGGTCCGGGCTTCCTCTATCTGGGGTGGGCTGAACTAGCAGGGCCCGAACAATAGTGGGTTCGGATTTCTTCGAGCACTTGGGCAAGCTCGTTTTGGGCTGGTCTTCCTTTTTGGGCCTTTGGTCCCAATTGTTTGGTTTGGTCCTTAGGCCCGACACTTTTGTCCCAACAGTGCAGTGTTTTTGAAATGTCTAGAGACAAATTATATTTTAATAGGTAGAATGTTTTCTTTACCAAATTCTAAGGCTAAGATTTTACTTGCTAAATAAATTTTTTGTCCATTTTCAGCCAGGAAACATTTTTCAAAATATACACTATTGTCAAACTCTAAAAACTCTCTCTCATCTCCATCTCTACCGAAGCCTCTCTAAATTCTAAAGACTACAATCTCTATTATGCCGCCATTACAACGCTGCCGTCGCCGCTGCAACACTGCCTCTTTTGCTACGTTTTCGCCGCTGTGATGCGGCCATTGGTACGTTATACCGTCAACACCACCAACGCATATATCCATTGCTAAGTTAGTTAAGTTTTATCTTTTTTCATATATCTATAACTCTAGTCATTCTACAATTAAATTCTAAGATTTGAACATATCTGTTTTGAAGAAATAAAATTTAGGGGTGGCCAAAACTGATATCGATTTTGTGTGAGTCTTTTTTCTTTCTTTCTTTTTTCTTTTGAATTAATCTATGTATGTTATTTTATATTCTATATATTTGTGAATTTCATTTCTATTTCAATTTACTCAAATGCGAAGGGGGGGTCGAGGGCTAGTATGTGGTGAATATTAGGATTTAATTTGTTAAAAATATTTAATTTTTTACAGAATAAATAGTTAAATTTTAATATATTAATCCGAGTCCAAGTTTTAAATTTTGTCAAAGTTGATTTTTGAAGACCTTTTGGTAAGGTGTTTTATGAAATTTGTTAATTTTTTTAAAAAAATTGACATTTTAATATGTTGTTGCTCTTAGTAATTATTTTCTTGTCGATTGTTGTTCAGAATAAATTTTAATATCAAATTGTGTTGAAAAGTGCCTTTAGACATGGGTAATTCACTAGTATATACAAGAAAAATAAATTCGGGAAAGTGGCGGGGCAGAGCAGGGACGAGACCATAACTGAAAATATTTTCAAAATTAAAAAATATTAATACTAATAAAAATTACATGATAGGATATTAAAATAATAATATTGAACAATGATTAAAATTAAAAAGATAGAAAAATAAAAAATAGAAGTCAAACTGAAATTCAGTATAATATTTTTATATTTTAATTTTATTATATTATTAAAAAATATAGTTTATATTCATGTTTATATATAAAATATTTAACTGATCTAATTGGAGATGGGACCGGAGAAATATAGACAAGTAAAGCGCATATCGTCCCCTACCAATTTCTTAATGGTAGTGGGGAAAACCTATACAAAATAAGGCGGGGAATGCGAGGTAGGGCAGGGATGAGAGAAACTACCATTTCTGTGAGACCTAATTTTCAATTTTAATAAAATAAATAAAATGATGTATTCATTAATTATTTTGAATTGATTATAAAATAATTTAACATGTGTAGATCATCATATGGATGGCGGCCAAGAGGCATAGTAACTCTCGCTTGAGTTTTAGGTAGATTTGCCAGTGTGCGCAACAACCCGTGAAATTGAATTCGACAAAAATTTTAAAATTTAATAATTTTTGAGAAAATAATTTGGATTTGATATAAATTTAAGAATGCTAATTTCGATGTTATAATGCATATGTGTGAGATAAAAATACATCATAAAATTAAATTTGAACTTATAGGCTATGTGAGTGGGGGTTGAGCCCTCCCCATAACTTCCCCTAGAAGCTACAACAATCTTGTAGGGTCCTTTAGATCAAACAAGTAAAGAATAAATGCGGAGATGTGAAATATGCAAATGTGATCAGAAAATACAAAATGAAAAGAGACGAGGTTGGGTGAAGGAGAATGCTAGCTGAGTTTGGAATACCGGCAGTATGAACGTATTTAGCTATCAAAATCCCCAGCCTGATCCAATGCAGCAGCAGTTTCAGCATCTTACGGAGGAGATTTTCCAACTAGTCCAGCAAAACAGAGAACTCTTACAACAAGCGAGCGATCAGAGCGATGCCTAAATCCCTCTTAGGCTACTTTAGCATTAGGGAGAGGAGCAAAGGGAAGGCCGTGGGGACGATGACCGGGTAAGCGCAGCTTATGACTTACCACCGGGAGACATCGAGGTGGAGAAAGTGGCGAGTAGAGTCAACTTGGTAATTTCGCCCCCTATACGACGGCGACCGGACAACGTGAAGGATAGGGTGGACAACTCAGTTGTTTCAACGGCATAGAACGAGCAACTATGAGAGGTAAAGGTCCAGATCAATGACATGATGCATGCAATTAGGGCCAAAACCCCTTCTACTTTGGACGACTTGATGCACAAAACGGGGTCACCTTTCACCTCAGCAATCATGGCGACTCCTCTTCCTCCAAAGTTTAAACTGCCCCAGATAGATCTATTTGATGGGACTTCAAACCCGCTGGACCACCTGGACACTTACAAGTCCATGATGTACCTCCACGCTATTTCAGAGGAAGTCATGTGCAGAGCATTCCTAACCACATTGAAGGGCCCTGCCAAGATTTGATTCCCAAAGTGGAAGACAGAGTCTATCGAATCCTTTTCCTAACTAAGCAAGATATTTTTGAGTCAATTTATAGGCGGTTAGAGGCATCAAAAACCAGTAACCTCATTGCTAAACATCAAAGAAGCAAAAGAAGAGAGCCTTAGGGAGTATGTTAACCATTTCAATCATGAGGTGCTTCCAGTAGTTGAGGTGGATGACAAGGGTAGCCTTTACAACATTCATAGGGGGGCTCTTACCGTCTCAGTTTCTCTTTTCCCTCTTAAAAATCCCCCGAAGGACATGGCCGAGCTCATGATGAAGGCTTAAAAACACATGAATGCAGAGGATGCAATAGATGCGAGACATTTCAAGTCTCAAGATCCACCTCCAAGGGCAGAAAAAAGATCGAGGGACTTAGATCAGCATGAAAACAAGAGGGTAGCTGATCAAACGAAGGAAAAAAGGTCTGATCAGACTGTAAGGAGACCAGATGATACCAGGTACTGATGCTACACCACTCTTAACGCTCTGTTGGTGCAGGTTTTGCTCTATATCAAGAGAGACCCAAATCTAAAATAGCCCAACAAACTAAAAACTCCGCCACGAAGCGATCCAAGAATAGATACTTCACTTCCACTAGGATTATGGGCATGACACGAAGGACTGCCACGATTTGAAGGACCAGATAGAAAAGCTAATTAGTCAAGGCAAGCTAGACCATTTTTTGCTCGAAAAATATCAAGGTCGCGAAAGGGAACCCTGCCGACTAGAAAAAGAAAGAGCAATGCAAAACGACGGGAGACCAAACCCCCTCGTATGGAGATCAGGACGATTGCAGGAGGGTTCGGTGGAGGGTGCACTTCCCGATCAGCCAGGAAAGCTCATTCAAAAAGACTTAGAGACGAGTTTTACTCAGTGAGAGAGCGAGATTCACGGGCCGAGCTGGGAAAGGTAGATAAAGTAACTATCTCCTTTTTCTGATCAGGATTCCCTGAATGTTCAACACCCACACGATGCCCCTCGTTATTAGTTTATTGATCAGCAATCACACGGTTCGAAGAGTCTTGGTGGATAACGGGAGGTCAGCTGATATCATCTTCGTAAATGCTTTTAATAAGATGAAAGTGGGAAGAGATAAGTTCCAGCCCATGCTTCCACCCCCGGTAAGTTTCGCCGGCGATAAAGTCTACCCACTCGAGTCCATCCAATTGCATGTCACTTTAAGGGATGGCCAGGAAAAGTGTTCTAAGCTGCTCATATTCTTGGTCGGCGATACACCATCAGCCTATAATGTCATCCTGGGAAGATCAACCCTCAACCAATTTGAAGTAATAACCTCCATGTACGACCCCTTCGTTAAATTCCTGGGAGAGCATGAGATCAGGTACGCCCGGGGAGACCAGGCATCAGCTAGGGAGTGTTATGTTACCTCCTTCAAAGAACATACCTCTGGGGAAACCTTCAACATAGAGAAGATGGAGGTGAGGGAAGAGAAAGACTTGCAGAGGGCTATACCAGCTGAGGATCTGATAGACGTGTGTGCGTAGATCGGGATAATCTGCTATGGACAATAAAGGTAGGGGCACAACTGCCAAGTTACCTGCGAGAGCCCATGAAAAAGTTCTTCTCCATAAACAAAGACGTTTTTACCTAGTTAAACAACGACATGCCTGGAATAGACCCAACGAATATGGTCCACCGCTTGAATGTGGACTTGACCAGGAAGCCAGTAAAACAGAAGCAATAAGTATTCGCCAAGCAGAGGGAGGAAGCTGTACTTGAAGAGGTAAACAAACTGAAGGCTACAATATTTATCAAGGAGACAGTGTATCCTAATTGTCTGCCCAATGTGGTGATGGTCAAGAAGCAGAATGGCAAGTGGAGAATGCGCATAAACTTCACTGACCTAAACAAGGCTTGTCCCAAGGATAGTTATCCACTCTCACGGATTGACCTCCTGGTAGATTCCACGGTAGGTCACGAGCTTTTAAGTTTCATGGACGCGTTCTCCAGATACAATCAAATCCTCATGCACGCCCTTGACTAGGAAAAGACTGCCTTTGTGACTTCACAATTACTGTACTATTATAGAGTTATGCCTTTTGGCTTGAAGAGTGTTGGGTAACGTATCAATGGCTGGTCAACTCCATGATCAAGGACTAAATTGGCATAAACGTGGAAGTTTATGTAGACGATGTGCTAGTCAAGAGCAGGAAGGCTGATTAGCATATGGGCGATCTGATAGAGGTCTTCACTGTGCTAAGAAGGTATGGAATGAAGCTCAAATTGGCCAAGTGCGCGTTCGACATCTCATTCGGCAAGTTCCTTGGTTTCCTTGTTAACCAGAGGGGGATAGAGGCTAACTCAGACAAGATCAAAGCAATTCTAGAAATGCAGTCCCCATCCATCACCAAAGAAGTGCAAAGGTTGGAGGGAAGGGTAGCTGCTCTGAATCGGTTTGTCACTAGAACAACGGACAAGTGCCTCTCTTTCTTCAAACTCCTTTGAAAGGCTTTCGCCTAGAGCGAGAAGTGCAAAGAGGCGTTCAAGGAACTAAAATCATATCTGACCAAACCTCCCTTGCTATCTAATTCGGTCCCACACGAGGACCTGTACTTGTATTTGGCAGTATCCAACACGGCGGTAAGCTGAGCCCTGGTCAGACCTGTAGATGGTCAGCAGAAACCAGTGTACTACACAAGCAAGGCTTTTTAAGGCAGGGAGAGCAGGCACCCATAAGTAGAAAAACTAGCTTTCACACTTATGGTGTCAGCCAAGAGATTGAGGCAACATTTCCAAGTGAACACAGTGTTATCCTTACTGACTGCCTTTAAAAAATATTTTGCAAAAGCTTGAGATCTTGGGAAGGCTTGTGCAATGGTCAATCGAACTAGGGCAGTTCAACATCAAAATTTGACCCAGGTCGGCAATCAAAGGATAGGCGCTGGCATATTTTGTCGTCGAGTTCACATGGAAATATAAACTGACACCCGCCACCACTACTGATCACGTTGGTAGTGGTCCTTGTCAACCCAGGAAGCCCGAGAAGGAGAACGCAGAGGTAAGTCAGTTTCTTGACCCCTAAAAAACATGGACGATGAACATAGACAGATCCTCAAGAAAGGGTAAGGGAGGTGTGGGGTTGATTATGACCTACCTCTTCGGAGATCAGTTAGAGTAGGCCATCCAACTGGATTTTTGGGTAACCAATAACGAAACGGAATATGAAGCGATCGTGCATGGGTTAAGGAAAGCTAAGGCATGTGGGGCAACTCACCTAATGGTCAGCATGGATTCCGAACTGGTGGTACACCAGGATAGCGGGGCATATGAAGTGAAAAATGAGAAACTCATATAGTATAAGTCCCTAATTGAGGATCTACTTAAAGGTTTTCAACAAGTAAAATTGCAGCAGGTCCCACGAAGCGACAATTAAGAAGCCAACCGATTGGCGCAGCTGGCCTCGTCAGGAAATGATATGGCTGAGCAGGGGATCGTGTGGGAGGCGATTGACCATCCCAGTATTGAAAGCCCATTGGCAGGGTTGAAGGTCATGAAAATTCAGGACATCTCTTGGGATGGGGGAGTTGTCGAAGGACAAGAAAGAAGCTAGGAATTTAAAATTTTGGGCCATGAGATACACCATTCGTGAAGGGGTCTTTTACAAAAAAAGGGATCTCAATGCTCTACTTACATTGTGTGTCAGAACAGGAAGTTAAATACATACTTAGAGAAGTTCATGAAGGCGTGTGCAGAAATCACTCTAGAGCTAGGTCCTTGGTGAGAAAGATCGCAAAGGCCGGATATTACTAGCTTACCATGATGAACGACGCCAAGGACTACGGCAAGAAATATGACAAATGCCAGCATTTTGCAAGCATCGCAAAGCAGGTTCTGGCTGATTTGACTGTGTTGACCAGTCTATGGCCTTTTACTTAGTGGGGTCAGGATTTGGTCGGCCCATTTCTCGTGACAACGATGTTGACACTTTTGGATTTGGTGTTGACTCATTTGAACTTCAGCATCTGGGCTAGAACCATTTGTGTCGACTCATTTTACCTTTGGTGTCGACACTAAATTCTGCAAGAAGTCTCGGTATATTTGTGTCGATACTTTTGAATTTCGGTGTCGACACCAAATTTCTTCATGCGGGCTTAGGACTTTTGTGTCGACTCATCTACAATTTTGTGTCGACACCTGAAATTTGCAGGTGGCCTCGAATTTTTTGTGTCGACACATTTTGAGTCCTGAAGGTTTCGGCACTTTTGTGTTGACACAAAATTTAATTGTGTCGACACTAACTTTTGATACCTGAAAGTAACTTCATAACATTGTTAGGGTGTCAATGCATTTGTTTAAAAGTGTTGACACACTTGATATGCTTTAAGTATTCTTTGCCTTAAACGTATTTGACTTAATTTTCAAATGGATTTAATACAAAATATTCTCTTTTAAGATTACTTATGTGTTTTAATTCTTTTGAGAGTTGATTTATTTCTTTTGGCTAAAGGTGTCAACTCAAATATTTAAAATGTATTAATACTTTTATTTTGAAAATATAAAATATGATCCGTTTAAATTCATTTATTCTTAAAAAATAAATTTATAAAAATCATCAAAATCAATGTAAAAAGTCCTTGGGCTAACAATGTCTCATTTTTTGATGATTACAATCATTTATCATTTTCTAAAAAATATTTAAAAAAAATTTTTAACAAAGGTTTTTCCCTTATCAATATGCCTTAAACAGAAAGAATAATTGTAATAGCTAGGCATACATTCAACAGAGTAATATACAATTTGAAGATGATTTACAATATAAACTTTATAAAATTGGTGCATCACAACAATTTTGTGCTATGTGAATTTCCAAAATCCAAACACATATATAAATATAAATAGAATTGGCTACGCACAGACACATATATAAGTATCAACATTCATCCATAAGTATGAAAACAAATGTTTTAAACATTTATCCAAACCTTTCAAACAAACCATTCAACCAAAAAAAATAGTATGTTAAACTTTTACATCTTCTCCTTCATAAAAAAAACTAAATAAAAGATAATATTTTCTTCTCTTCTTCTCTCGTCTCCTCTTCTCTTCTTCTTGCCTTACTCACCTTTCTTCTCCCCTTTTGTAATTGGCAAAAAGGGGATCACTGGTCATCCATGAAGCGTTTGAACTGTTTCCTGGCTTTAGCTTTTTCTTTGCTTGTAGACACTCGTTTCTTGGAAGCTTGAGTTCTTTCATCCTTAGCTTCAGCTGCTGCCATTGCCTCAAAAGAGCAGCCTATATCTTCAGCGAGGTCAGCTTCACGATTTAGACGAGCCACCTTTTCTTCTTTGGTCTCCTTTAGCTTGAACTGTTTGCTCCAAGCTTCGCGGAGCCATTGAAAGTGCTCTTCAACTTTTTGGGAATTTGCATGGATGGCAGTGACAATGCTCTGATCGTATTCCCTCTGGACTTGATGCATGATTGCTTTATTGCAATTTACAATGGAGATAATATTGTCATCCATAGTTTTGCATAGGGCTCTCCTAGTATTCGTGGCATTTTCAACGTCTCGCCGGAGACTGCGATTAGTTTTATCGGGGTGCTTGAATTTGTTGAATAGGAAGGAAACAATTTAATTTAGATCGAAAAAGTCTTGATCGATCTTAGCTTGAAATGAAGACATGGTAGAGGATAAAGATTTGATCAAGGAGACAATTTCAGACAAATCAACATGAACAGAAGCAAATGAAGGGACATATGGTGTAGGGGGAGCTTGATCAGATGTGGAAGGAGGAATAGAGGAAGGATCATCATGAGGGCTAGAGGAGGAGGGGCCAGGAGCACTAGAATCAAAAGGGATAGAGGATATACCACGAGTTAGAGGAGGAATTCTAGTGGAAGAGAGGGTACCACGTCGGGATGTAATCCAAACTCCATTAACATTTGTAATTTACATATGTTTAAGAGTAGAACTACCATACAGATTGTGTTTTGAAAAGGGTACCATTTTTTCGATGGATAGGTTTACGCCAAAGTGGCGAAACACGTGGGTCAAGTACATGCCATGAGGGAGAAAAGAGATGAACTTACTGTGAGAGTGCAACATATGAAAAATGAATAAGAAGCTTAGGTCTAGGCTTTTCTGTTCAAGGATACACCACATGATAAAAATGTGCATGCATGCAGCATCTCCAAATTTTTCTATTTGTGGTAGGAAAATGTGATTCACTATATGATGCAATATACGCATCTTTGGCTTGAGTGAATTAGTCTGTAAGGGCTTTGAAGGGTCTATCTCATCGACTTCAAAAATATTTTTCACAACCTCAGAAAAAGAAAAGCCTTCAAAGCCAATGGTTTTTTTGTTACAAGGAACACAAATCTCACCTCCAGGAATACCAAGAATTTCGTTGAGGGATGAAGGAGTTAAATGAATGTCAACACCGTTTACCCATGTGGTAATGGTGGTGGATGGAATCAGTGAAATGTGACAGTGAGCATAAAAAGATTTAACAAGTGTGGGATAATGGAGTTCGTGGAATTGTAAAAATTTTTTCCACCCAAGACTTGAAAAGATATCCTTAAATCTCATTTTAATAGAGTCAAAGAAGGAAAAATCTACGCTACGGCCAGGGATGACTTTTTAATTCACAAAAGATGCAAAATATAGTTGACTAATTTTTGGGGTTTTGAAATTGATTACGTCGGCCATTGCAACTAATTCAGGTGCCGTCACCGTCGTCGGAGCCGTCGTTGTCTTCTTCTTCTTGGACGCTCTAGGATTTGACAAACTTCCTTCACCGGTGCGTTTTACGCCTTTTTCCATCATCCTCGGTGGCGTCGTGAACGGTTTGGTAAGAATCAAAGAGAGAATGTGGGTGAAGATGAAGGGTCGACACGATTTTTGAAAGAAAAAAATTACGGGAGACGAACAGTTATATAGAGAGAAAGGGAAATGATGCGATGTTTGGGGGACCGATGCCTCTATATATAGGTATAAAGATTTGTATCGACACAGGACATTTATGTCGACACTTTTCTTTGCAAAAGTGTGGGTATACAAAACAGGAAATGGTGTCAACACTGTTTCAGAAGGTGTCGACACATTCGGCTATTTAGGTCAATACGATTAAGTTTTTTGTCGACACAAATTTACTGAGAGACAGAGAACAAATTTGGGTCGACACTATATATAAAGGGGTCGACACTTTTCTTCGCAGTGCCACTTCTATACAGTTTTGGGTCAACACAGCACACGATTGTGTCGACACTTTTTCAAGTGATGTCAACACATTTTCACATGTCAAGAAAGAACATCAAAAGTATTGAGATGCAATGAAAAGACATGATTAGTATGGCATATTAATCATGAATTAAGAGTACATAACATTCCAAGTTCTCTTCTTATATAGCATATTCTTTCTTTATTTAAGGATTTTGTGAAAATGTTCGCTAATTGGTAATCTGTGCCTATAAATTCAAGTTTAATATTACCTTTTTATACATGATCTCTTATAAAATGATGTCTAATCTCTATATACTTGGTTCTTAAATGTTGTATTGGGTTCTTTAATATATTAATTGCACTGATATTATCACATTTTATAGGGATATGATCTAAACAAAAACTATAGTCCTCTAATTGTTGTTTTATCCAAAGAACTTTTGCACAATAACTTTCAGCTGCAATGTACTCGGTCTCGGCCGTAGACAAGGCCATTGAGTTCTATTTCTTGCTAAAATAAGAGATTAGTGAGTGTCCTAGAAATTGACATATTCCACTTGTACTTTTTCTATCCACTTTATATCCAGCAAAATGAGCATCTGAATAGTCAAATAACTCAAAGGGTATTCCTCTGGATTAGAATAATTTTAGATTTTGTGTACCTAAGAGGTATTTAAAAATTCTCTTAACGGTGATCACATGTAATTCTTTAAGGTTAGATTGAAATCTAGCGCACATGCAAACACTAAACATGAATTCGTTAGTTGCACAAAAAATAATATCATCCACATAAATTTGTACAACTAGCATGCCATTTTCTTAAAATTTGATGAAAAGAGTAGTATCTATTTTTTCTCTTGAGAACTCACTTTCAATCAAGAATTTTTTTAGCATTTTATACCATGCTCTAGGTACTTGCTTTAAACCATAGAGAGCATTGATAAGTTTGTAAACATGATTTGGAAAATCTAGATTTTCAAAATCAGAAAGTTGTTTAAATTTTTTTTTTTTGAGATAAAACTGTTTAAAAATGCACTATTAACATCAATTTGATAGAGTTTGAGGTTTATAAAGCATGCACAAGCAAGCAACATCTTAATGGCTTCAAGCCTAGCCGCATGAGCAAAAGTCTCATCAAAATCAATGTCTTCTTCTTGATTATAACCTTAGGCTACCAATTCGAGCTTTGTTCCTAAGAACTACCTCATTCTCTTTCAATTTATTTCTAAAAATCTATTTTGTACCGATGATGGAGTGTTCTTTAGGTCTTGGGACTAAAGTCTAATTCTTGTTTCTTTCAAATTGATTAAGCTCTTCCTGCACAGTTAAGGTAAAAAACTCATCGTTTTCAGCTTCCTTAAAATGTTTTGGTTCAGTCTAGGAAAGAAATGCTAAATTACCACAAACATTATATAGAGAATATCGAGATTTGATACCTTACGATGGATCACCAATGATAAGATCTTTTTGGTGACCATGAGCATACCTCCACCCTTTAGGTAAATCTAAATTTTTTAGATTTGAAGATTCAGCAACCTGTTGGATTGCATTTTGTTGAGAATTTGAAGCATCTTCTTGATTTTACTCTTTCTTGTCTTTGATGAATATATCTTCTACACCTTTTTTTTTATGTCTAACAAGTTTTCTTCACAAATTTTTTTTGAAAAACCAAGGTTAGCTTCATAAAGAATAACATGTATAGATTCTTCAACAATTAGGGTCTTTTTGTTGAAAACCTTATACGTTTTGCTAGATATAGAATATCCTAAAAAAATACCTTCATTAGATTTTACGTCGAACTTGCCCAAAAGTTCTTTGTTGTTGTTCAAAACAAAATATTTGCACCAAAAGGCGCGAAAGTAACCGATGTTAGGTTTTCTTCCATTCCATAGCTCGTATAGGACTTTCTTGAAAGAAACTCTTATTATAGCTCTGTTTATAATAAAACAAGCGATATTAACAGACTCGACCCAAAAGTATCTTGGTAAGTTATTTTCACAGAGCATGGTTATAACCATTTTTTCTAATGTCCTATTCTTTATCTCAACAACTCCATTTTATTGAGAAATTCTAGGAGTAGAGAAGTTATGGTTAATACCATTTTCTTCACAAAATTTTTAAAAATTTTTGTTTTCAAAATTCTTTACCATCATCACTTCGGATATTTGTAATTTGAATTTTTTTTATTTTGAACTCTTTTAGACAGTTTTGCAAAAGAGGCAAAAGTTTTACCGATACATTCAATTTCTATGAATTTTCTTTTGCTATTGTCTCCAAAAGTCACAAATTCACCATCTTTTGGTTTGAGAAAAGCAAATATCGATTGGTCGTCTTTCATGTGTCTTGAACATGTGCTATCGAGATACCACATCTATTCTTTTATTGAAGATTTGAGACACACCTGCAAGAAGAATCAAGTTTTGATTTTTGGTACCAAAGTCTTCTTAGGTCCTTTGGTATTAGTTCCTTGAGTATGTGTTCCTTTAGAAATCCAAACATTCTTAACAGAATTATTTGACAAATTTCTATTTGAACAATGTGTAACAGTGTATCCATATTCATAGCAATAAAAACAAGTTGCATTTGTATGATTAGAAGATGCCTTGACGAAAATGTTACTTAAGAACTTTTATTTCTTCTTTGGCATATACCCGATTATGGCTTTGTCAAAATAAATTTTTGCATGCCAAGAAATTTGTCTAAGTTGTTCTTTCCTTAAGTAAACTTATAAACAGTTTTAGTAAGGTCTTCAACCTTTTCAATCAAAATCTTGTTTTTATCTTTCAAAACAGAGACTTGTTTTGATAAAGCAAGTTTTTCATTTTTTAAGGTTTCAATCTCACTTGAGGAGGAAAGAACTAACTTTTTCAAAATAGAGTTCTTTGCACCAATTTTTCTCAATTCATCGTGTAAATCTTCAAATGCATTTTGTAATTTATCTAAAGAAAAAGGGTCAAAGGTTACCTTATCTTCTTCTCTAGCTATGATGTATAGATTTGCTACTTTATTTTTTTTCTTTTCATCCTCAGAACTGCTGTCATCCATTTCACCCCATGCAGCTATCATGACTTTTTTGAAGCCCTTTTTGAATTATTTTTTGAGCTGAGAACATTCAGCTTTGACGTGTCCGTGCTTTTTATACTTATAGCAAATGATTTCTTCTTTCTTGAAGTCGTTCTTGAATTTACTAGAGTCACCTTTGAATTTGGTAGGCTTGCCTTAGTGTCCTTCCTTCTTGAAGAACTTTCTTTCTCATTATTTCTTATTTCTAAGAAACCGTTTAAATTTTTTTGTGTTGAGAGCCATGTCTTTATTCTCATAACTTGAGGCATCTTCCTCGAATTCTTCGTTATGAGTTGAGGATTTGAAGGCGGTGCCTTTTTTCTTTTGGTTGTCATCCTCATTGTGCATCTTTATGTTTATCTCATGGGTCATGAGAGAACTAAAAAATTCTTCTAAACTGAGCGTGTTGAGAACTTTGGCTTCTTGAATGGCCGTGACCTTTGCTTTCCAACACTTAGGCATGCTCCTATGAATTTTTCTCACTAATTTTGCATTTGTATAAGTCTTATCAAGAGATTTTTATCCATTAATAATGTCAGTAAAGCGAGTAAACATATCATATATAATTTCATCATGCCTTATTTTGAATAATTTATAGTTATACACAAGCAGGCTTATTTTGGGCTCTTTCACTTGATTTATACCCTTAGAGGTAACTTCGAGTCTATCCCATATTTTTTTTGCGGTGTCACATATAGAGATCCTATTGAACTCATTTGGGTCTAGTGAGCAATACAGGAGATTCATGACTTTAGCGTTCTTTTAAATTTTTCTAATATCATTTTCAGTCCATTCAACCTCAGGTTTTAGAACGGAAGCCCCTTCAACAATTTTGGTAGGTCTTTTGGGTCCATTAATAATAACCCGCTAAAAATCATAGTCTACGGCTTGAATGTAGATTCTTATTTTAGCCTTTCAATTGTTGTAATTTGTTCCATTGAACGAGAGAGGTCTATTGGTCGATTGACTTTCGAATTGAATAGGTCCGATACTAGTGGTTGTCATAAAAAGCTCTTAAACGGTTAAGTAAAAAATAAGAGCCCAAGTTCTGATAGCAATTGTTAGTTCTAGGCAACCCAAGAGGAGGTGAATTGGATTTTAAAATTTTAAAATAATTTTTAAAACTTTTTTGAAAATCTTTTAATATAGCAAGCAAATATAGCAAGATAATTAAGAATTAATGCAAAATAAATATTAAAAAGGTTATGGTTAGAGAGATAGAACCAGATCGGCAATCAAAGGATAGGCGCTGCCAGATTTTTTCGTGGAGTTCACCTGGGAAGATAAACTGACACCTGCCACAACCGCTGATCAGGTTGGTTATGGTCCCTGTCATCTTAGGAACCCCGAACAGGAGAACGCGAAGGCAGGTCAGTTTCTTGAACATAGACAGATCCTCAAAAAAGGGTAGGGGAGGTGTGAGGCTGATTATGACCTACCCCTTCGAAGATCGGTTAGAGCAGGCCATCCAATTGGATTTTCGGGTAACCAATAACGAAACGGAATATGAAGCGTTAGTGCATGGGCTAAGGATAGCCAATGCATGTGGGGCAACTCGCCTAGTGGTTAGTATGGATTCTGAACTGGTAGTACACCAGGCTAATGGGTTATATGAAGTGAAAAATGGGAAACTCATACAGTACAAGTCCCTAGTTGAGGATCTACTTAAAGGTTTCCAATAAGTAAAATTGTAGTAAGTCCCACGAAACGACAATTAAGAAGCCAACCGATTGGCGCAGTTGACCTCGTCAGGTAAGGATATGGCTGAGCGGGGGATCGTGTGGGAGGTGATTGACCATCCCAGTACTGAAAGCCCATTGGCAGGGTTGAAGGTCATGAAAATTCAGGACATCTTATGGGTCCAGGCTACTGTGGGGTACCGTGGGGTGGGGGAGTTGTCGGAGGACAAGAAAAAAGATAGAAATTTAAAATTTTGGGCCATGTGATACACCATTTTTGAAGGGGTCTTTTACAAAAAAAAAAGGGGGGGATCTCAATGCCCTACTTACGCTGTGTGTCAAAGCAGAAATTTAAATACGTACCTAGAGAAGTTCATGAAGGCGTGTGCAGAAATCACTCGGGAGCCAAGTCCTTGGTCAAAAAGATCGCAAGGGCCGAATATTACTGGCTTACCATGATGAACGACGCTAAGGTCTACGTCAAGAGATATGACAAATGCCAGCATTTTGCAAGCATCACAAAGCAGCTTCCGGCTGATCTGACTGTGTAGACCAGTCTATGGCCCTTTACTTAGTGGGGCCTGGATTTGGTCGACCCATTTCTCGTGGCAAGGAGGCAGATGATATTCCTGGTGGTTTCCATAGACTACTTTACCAAGTGGGTAGAGGTAGAGCCCCTAGCCAAAATCACCGAATGAAACATCACCTAGTTTGTATGGAAGACCATCGTTTGTTGGTACGGTGTTAGTTCTAGGCAACCCAAGAGGGGGGTGAATTGGGTCTTAAAAATTTTAAATAATTTTTAAAACTTTTTCGAAAATCTTTTAATATAGCAAGAAAATATAGCAAGATAATCAAGGATTAATGCAAAGCAAATATTAAAGAGGTTAAGGATAGAGGGATAGAACTAGACACTAAGAATTTTATAGTAGTTCGATTTCTTCCAAGCCTACGTCCACTCCTCAAGTTTCTCCTTGAGTATTTTCACCATACAGAATGCTTCACGGGCGCATTCCAAGCCTTTATAATTTCAAGATTTCGCTTGAGATAATGAATGTTTACAGGCACATTCAAAAGTCTATATCAGCTTCAAGAAGATCCCATGAAAATAATTTTTTATTTTTTCTTCTAATCTCTCTTGAACTCTTCTTTGATGAGATTTACTCACTCACTCAAATGATAAAGGGTGACTCACCATTGAATACAATAAATGAAAAAATTAATGAGAAACACTCACTCTCTTTACAGAAATTGCTTTACAACAAATGAGAAGGTAAAGAAAGATGAGGACAAGAGCTGGAGTTTAGTAATAAATGAGATCTTGAGAATATTAAGATTGATTCATGCAATAGAACAGTGATTGTAAGTCTCCAGTTAGATTAAATGCTGAGAAGTTACTCCTTATATAAGCACTTGTGCATTCATAACTGTTAGAGGTAAGCGAGAGCAATAAATGCCAAAAATTCAACCGTTGAAATCTATTGCAAATTTGAATCTGTATCACAGGTGTCGACAAAAAAGCATTTACTGTCGACACAAAATGTCTAGGGCAGGAATCTTTAAGTGATTTGGTCGACACAATACTTCTGAGGCATCGACACAAATTATGCAAACTTCCTCACAAACACAACCGTGTCGACACTTTTGGATCTGGTGCCGACTCATTTGAACTTCACCATCCGGGACAAGACCATTTGTGTTGACTCATTTTACCTTTAGTGTCGACACTAAATTCTGCAGAAAACCTTGGTATATTTGTGTCAATAGTTTTGGACTTTGGTGTCGACACCAAATTTCTTCAGGCGGGCTCAGGACTTTTATGTCTACTCATCTACAATTTTGTGTTGATCTTGAAATCTGCAGGTGGCCTCGGTTCTTTTGTGTCGACACATTTGGCATTTGTGTCCACTCAAAGTTCCGGATACCAAAAGTGAGGAACCACTTTTGTGTCGACACAACTTATTTGTGTCGACTCATTTTGAGTCCTGAAATTCTCGGCTCTTTTGTGTTAACACAACTTATTTGTGTCGACACTAATTTTTGTTACCTGAAAGCAACTTTATAACATTGTTAGGGTGTCAAATTATTTATTCAAAAGTGTTCACACACTTGATATGCTTCAAGTATGCTTTACCTTAAAAGTGTTTGACTTAATTTTCAGTTGAATTTAACACAAAATATTCTCTTTTAAGAATACATAAGTATTTTAATCCTTTTGAGAGTTGAGTCATTTCTTTTGGTTAAAGGTGTCAACTCAAATGTTTAAAATGTGTTAACACTTTCATTTTAGAAATATAAAATATTATCTTTTTAAATCTATTTATTCTAAAAAAATAAATTTAAAAAAATCATCAAAATCAATGTAAAAAGCCCTTGGGCTAACATACGGGATCCCAAGAGTACTGGTCACAGACAACGGCAAGCAGTTTAACAATAGAAACTTTAGGAAAGTTTTAGAAGAACTTAGTATTCAGTTGCATTTTGCCTCTCCTACCCACCCGTAATCTAATGGCCAAGTGAAAGCCACCAACAGAACTCTGCTCAAGCTGTTGAAGACTAAATTGGAAAAATGTAAGGGATTATGGCTTGAAGAACTTCTAAACGTGTTGTGGGCATACATAACCACCGCCCGCACACCCATAGGTGCCACCCCCTACGTCCTAGTATTCGTCCATGAAGCAATAATTCCAATGGAGATAGGGCTGACCAACGCTAGAGTGGAACACTTCAACCAAGAACACAACAACCAAGAGCTCAGGGTAGACATAGACTTAATAGAAGAAATCAGAGAGCAATCAGCAATCAGAATAGCAATCTACCAAGAGAAAATGCGCAAGTACTATAACTCCCGTGTAAAGGGAAGGAGCTTCAGACCAAGGGACATATTGCTCAGAAAAGTTATCTTAACCACAAAAAACTCCACATAGGGCAAGTTGGGGGCCAATTGGGAAGGTCCTTACGTTGTCAAACTCTCGTGAGGAAGGGGAGCATACCAACCCCAAACCTTGCAAGAAAAGGATTTAGCCTACCCTTGGAATGCGGAGCACCGATAGAGGTACTATACATAGGTAAAGTATAATTTGAGAGTTGATTTTTATTTCCTGAGTGCGCAATGTATGAAGACGTATTTAATAAGAGCTCTAAATGAAATTTATTTTGCCTCAAGTACTTCCTTACAATATTTTAGCTACAAATCCTAAGTTCACTGCAAGATCAAGTGTCAAGACAGATCACGAGATGATCAGCTTCCAGAATGAAGGACTTAGACTAAGGGTCAGAAGGTTGGGCAGATCACGAGATGATCAGCCTCTAGAATGAAGGGCCTAGACCTAAGGGTCAAAGGGCAGGATAGATCGCGAGATGATTAGCTTCAAGAATGAAGGGTCTGGACCTAAGGGTCAAAGGACAGGGTAGATCATGAGATGATCAGCTTAAAAAATGAAGAGCCTGGACCTAAGGGTCAAAAGGCAGGGCAGATTATGAAACAATTAGCCTCAAGAATGAAGGGCCTAGACTTAAGGGTCAGAGGGCATGGCAGATCACGAAATGATCAGCCTCTAGAGTGAGGGGCCTAGACCTAAGGGTCATAGGGTAGGGCAGATCACGAGATGATCGGCCTCTAGAATGAAGGACCAGGACCGAAAGGTTAGAGGGCAGGGCAGGTCACGAGATAATCAGCCTCCAGAATGAAGGGCCTGGACTTAAGGGTCAGAGGGTAAGGTAGATCACAAGATGATCAGCCTCCAGAATAAAGAGTCTTAACCTAAGGGTTAGAGGACAAGGCTGATCACAGGATGATCAGCCTCCAAAATTAAAGAATGTCACACCTAAAGACCCTGAGGTCGACTTGGCTCATATCAAGCCGAAGGAAGAAATGACGAGAAAAAGAAAGCAAGCACATGCATATAAAGCCAACGCCAATTATCACACTTCAGCCAAACACAAGGAAAAAATACTTGCATGATAATGCAAAGATCAAATGCCGTTCAAATCAAGCTAAAGCACATATGTGTCAACTAGTTAAAGAAAAATAAAAAACAAAAAAAAACCTTTCAATCGTAGTGTACCTAAACCTGCCAACTAATCAAGGAGGGACAAAAGCTCTCAAGTCAAGAAAATGTTTAAACCCCCAAATACGCATGGAAATGTTTAAAAAATCACACAACAAAAAAAATTAAAATGTTTCAGATGAAATGAGGAAAGGAGAAAGATTAGGGAAATATGGCCCCGGGGCACCATCATCTTCAGCATAACCAATTAAGTCCATAGCAGCAGGAGCATCACCACCTTCAGCTTGGCCAGTCAAGTCCAAGACCACAGTAGGAGGAAAGATGACATCTCGACTTGTGGAGAACCAGCCACCGTCGAGGCGTCATCTTCTTCAGGCTGAATTATGAAAAAGTCATAATCAAGAAAAGCTATCTGGGCCTGTCGGTGGAAGGTCTCAAACCTAAAGTTCCATTGTTCAGCCAGAAGATACCTCCCATCAACAGAGTCCATGTTGTCGGTTATGTGCTAGGAGACAATTTGCCTAAACTCTCTTGAATTCTTGAACTCCTCAATATAGCCGATCCTGTCCTTAGTGTTGTGAAATTCGAGCTCATGGCACTTAAACTTCAGATCGGTAATGGAAGATTGTTTGGCCTTAAGATTAGCAGCCATCTCTTTCTTTTCCTTGTTTAACTCTATCACTACGTTTTAGAGTCTCTCTAGATCAACCTTCGCATTGTTATTCTCGTGTTTCAAAGGCTCCATTTGCTCCTTCAGAAACTTGATTTGCTGACCAGCCGTTATCAACCTCCTCTCCGCAGCCTTCCAAGCTTGGTGATACTCAGTCATGCAAACCACCGCATGATGACCCGTAATAACGGCCTACAAAAAAAAGAATGAAAGAGAGACAAAGAAGAAGGGTAGAATGTAAGCAACCTTTGTAGTAAATAATGACAAAATTGGCATGTAAAAATAGGTATGTTACTTGCCTTCGCTATTTCTTGGAGAAAACAGCAACTGACAACATTAGGGGATAGAGCCTTCAACACTTCTTGATTAGTAGGCGAAATGGCGCCCTTAATAACTTTACGTCCAGATAGCCCCTCCACAAAGACCAAAAGAACAACAAGGTTCTAAGTAGTGAGAGGGGGAGGGAGAACCTTCACCTGAAGCTCCGCGCTGGAGCTCGGCAGACCATTCGCTAAGCAACCACTACGACCTCTCTTGGAACGATCAGTCCCACTGGGCAGAGAACTTACTAACTGACTAGGAGTTTTCACTTCTTTCTTCATCTCTCTCTCTCTCTCTCTCTCTCTCTCTCTCTGTTGATGGGTAAAAATTCTTGGTCGCTTCGAATAAGGGAGACCCGAACCACTAGCTGGCTCAGAAGCCCCTTTTTCTCACAATTCTCTCAGCCTCTTCAGCGCCTCTTTGTTGACCTTTCTCATTTTTCTTGAAAACGCAAAGACTGGTTACAACAACAAAGACATAGAGTGGTTCACAGAAGACCCAATTCGAACAATAAAATAGCACAAGTCACTTGACAATTTCACACCTTCTTCCAACTCTGCTATGAAAAATAAACTTAGGGCATTAAAGGTAGGTTTATATCCAAGAAGATACTCACTTAGACTATCTACGATGACTAGAATAGCTTAGTTCCTATCCTCATAAGCGTGAGCAACATCCACCATCCTTTTTCCCTCAGAAATTTCTTGATTCCTAGCATAACCTAGACACATACCCTACCTAAGTCAATGACTGCTCAATTGGAAGAGAGGGAAGATAATAGGAGCACAACAATCAAAAATACGCTAATCGTCCTTGGGAGACTCTGCTCAAATACGTTGCACCTTTGAGGTGGCACCATCCACAGCTTCCCAGGCTTAGAACAACCAGCCATACCTAAAGACGAAGAAAAAATAACTTTTCCAATGTTTGCTAGACGAGGAAAGACCAGTAACTAAACCCCGCTTGTCACTAGCCTAGAGGCTCATGTATCTACAGAGATGCTCTACCAATTTATAACACCACAGGAGCTCTCAGAGGGTTAAACATCTTTCGCGACCTCTTACCACATGCCAAAGGATTATGCTCCCAATCAAGATCCTCCAAGCATTGGGGACTAGCTGGTCGGGGGCTATCCCTAGGAAATGAAGGAACTCTCTCATAAGGGAGGAAAAGAGAAGCAAAGCTTCGCTTGTAGAGCCCATTCAAAAAAGAAAAATTCCTTAGCTAAATCCAAGCAAGTACGCTTGTCAAGCGTGAGCACATGATGGCGAGTTGCTTGGGGAATCTAGAACTGAACCCGCAGACGGTACAGGTTATGGTTTTTGATGGTAGAAGCAACCCCATCGATGGTGAAAGGAATGTAAAACCGACTCACTTGCACGTGTGGGTGTTAAAGGGCTGCTACTTGCTAGGCATGTTCAAAGGCTAGCACTTCTAAGGAAGCCACTTCTTCCTCTAAGAGGGGCCTAGAAGAGGTAGCCTCCTCGTGACCTGAGCACCTCAAAGTTAGACGCTCCTTTGATCCTTCCATGGAAGATCTTTCTTCAACAAGACGAAACTGGAAAATCGGGATGGAAGGTTCAAAAGGCACAATATGGAGAGGTTGGGGGCAAGGAAGGTCTGCGAAGGGAGTTTTGCAAACCCTTAGGGCCTAAGGGACTGGAGGTGTTGAGCTAGAAGATGAATGTTCGCTGGGTTTTGGGGGGATGGCGGGTTTAACCTTGAGAAAAGAGGATTCCACCTCCTCTGAGGAACTAGAGAACACTACCCACCTTCTAACACTAGACGTAAATCGAGGAAGGGGAAAAGACAAGCCAAAACCCTAGATGTTCAAGACGACCCAAATTCTGGAGAGAATCACTCTTACAAATTAAATTGTAACTCGAGAAATAATTGAAAACGTGCAACAGAGAAAGGGAAGAATTACTAGAAGATAGGATTTCGAATGCGTGAATCGTCACGGAGATTACAGCAACAGTTAGAATGAGAACTTGCAGAGTTTTTGTTGAAGACAAAGAAAAGCCAAGGGTGGAAGGACTTCCCCCCTTTTTTCCTCGTAATTCAAAGGTAAACAATAGGGCCAACAGATTGACGGAGGGCATTAACTCCGGGGTAGTCAATCCACGATCAGGGAAAGCCCCATTGAGATGGAGACTGGGGAACCACGAAGCATTTAACACCTGGCACAAAGTAGTTGGAGTGCTCCCTGAATGTACAGTTAGAGTGCCGCCATTTTCTTTATCAATAAAACCCAATCTGATTATTTGCATTAAATGAGCCGCTGCCACGACACTAGGGATTCGTAGGAGACACCCAATGACAGCTGGCAACCACTTCCAGTGACTAAGAATCATGACCTACGATGGAGGACATCTAAGCGAAGATTGGGCCGAGAGAGCCCCTAAAGGGTATTTCCGATCAGTTCCACTGATAAGGGAACCACGACCGAGAATAGGGGACTACTGATGGGAAAATTTGTGACTCGGCCCAACAAGAGCCTGACCCAACAAAGGGTATGGCCAGAAGCTGAGCCCAATTGTAAAGCCTTAGCAAATCGCGTCGGTCAAGGCTGATCAGCCAGACCCACTGATCATCAGCACCGACCAAATACGACTAGTCAAGTACGGCACCGACCAGCGAGGGCGCATATGCAGCACTGTGCGTGGAACACCTGGAGAATTTCTAAGAATTCGGGCATAACAACATTCGCGTGGTCCGTTGGCCACGTGTCACCCTCACCATATAAAAGAACCTCAAACGGATAAAGAATGTACGCTTTTCTTAAAATCATTCTCTAATGAATTCTTTTTAACTTGAAGCTTAATCTACTAGAAATCTAACTTAATCGTCGAAGGGGTTGTGCCGAAATCCTCTCTGGCACTCTTCCTAACGATTGTTTATTTTTACAGGTTCTTAGAGCATCTTAAAGGCATATTTTTGGATTGAGCACCAACAATCAGTAACCAATTTATTTATTTTATTTTTTTCTTCATTTAATTCACCCAATTTAATTCAATCCATTTGCTCTTATAAATCGTACAAATTGGTGCATATGTGTACAAATTGACGAGTAATTTTTATTGTCCTAATTATAAATGTGGTCCAATCAACACTATATTAAAATATAAACCATGCTCTTCATATTTAAAGAACTTTTCTGTTCATAAGACCAGCCACAAAATGACATCATACATGTTCTTATAAACAAAAATACCAAGTCATATTTGGTTAACGAATTAAATTCATAAAATAATATATGTTTTTGAATTGTCAGTACTTAGAACTATTACCTCAATAATTTTAAGATGTCACATAAATGATGTTACGGGATATTTTTAATAAATAAAAATATATGACATATACTAAGTCTCTATTTGGTTTAATTTTTTTTTAAATTTTTTTTTAAAAGCCTCTTAAAATAAAAGGTCCACATGCTTTGTCTCTCACTATAATTAATTGATTTTTTTTTATATATTTTTATGTCTATTTTTTTAAAAAAAATTAAAAAATCAAAAAATTTACGAAAAAAAATTAAACCAAATACACGCTAAGTATATTATTCTTATCTCCTACACGGGTTATAACTACTACATGTATAATATCAAACAAAATAACATATTATATAATAATAAATTATTATTTCTCAATTCAAATAAAATTATAGTACAAAACAAATTACAATATTCATTCAACTCATAATTTGAATCAATCAAAATTAATTATTTTTTGAAACACTTTTAATAAAAAAATTAATTAACAAACAAAGTAATTATCTTTAGATATCATAAAGCTAATTATTAAAAATATTAAATTTCAAATGAAAAAGGATAAAAGAACAATTGATTTTAATAATTAGTTTTCTGATTTTCTTTCAACTTTACCTAGGTTGAATAAGGAAAAATTTTCTTATTTTTGATTTCTTTCTATATGTTCGGAGATAGATATAGAGAGAAATAAATTTTTTTATCTTTTTTTATTTTAAATCGTTGATAATTTTTTTGACATAATTTTAACTATTAAATCAAAAATATAATGTGTCATATAAGATGTTTTGTAATATAGATGATTAAATATGGCAATATACATAAATACCCTTAGCAATAATTAAAATCTTAAGTAATAATGAAGAAAGAAAGAATAAATAGCAAACCACACCAATGTAAACAATAAATTCTTCTCTCGCTGATGGGTCCGTGTATGGACATGTGAAGGATTGATGTAAATGGGAAAAAGTGCTCCACTGAAGCCAATGGATTATTGTGGAATTAAAGTCAGAAAAAAAAATTTAATTCAATACTTAGGCTTCGATCACTTGTTTTGATGTGAAATATTTTACAATTAAAAATATTTTTTTATGTAAGATTATTTTATACAAAATGTATATTTGTTTTTGTTTTTGGTGTTCGGATGATAATTAATAAATATATATATTTTTAAAAAAAAATAAAAATTTTTGTCGTCACTTATCACTACCGCCACCAATGTCAACTGCCCGTCACCAGCATTACTGCCGTCACTACTGCTACAACTGCACTACTACCATAAAATAACTTATATTTTTTTTTGTAAATTAATTTTAGTCTTATTAAGTAAAATTTATTACTAGAAAATATTTTATGTTGTTTTTCTCAAACCAACACTTAAAAATAGATCAAAAAATATTTTACATGGACACACACAGCCTTAATTTCATTCATTTTCAATTTTAGGATTAGACAACTCACCTCTGTGTTGGAATATGAATTAGGGTTCACGTACGTCAATTTGGTTCGATTTTATATTAAACTTAGGACTAAACAAATCTTAGTTAGGATTAGATTTTCAGACTGAATATCGAACTAATCATTTAGATGAATCAAATCATATCAACTCAATAAAAATTGGGTTGCACTTTCACATGCTATTAAAAATCAATATAGAACTCATCTCAACTAGCAACCTTTAAATAAATAGTTTGTGATCTTATAATGTTATTTGAGTCTATTTCTATACAAACGACATAGTAGATAAATTTCTATAGTATAATAACAACTGGAGTTAGACGTTAAAATCTGAAATAAATGGTATGTACAAAACAAACATCTAATCAATACTGAAATAACATATATACCACTAGAAAAGAAATCTATTAATAAATAGATAGCTTTCACTTATATGGTTCGGTTTTAGAGTTTTTTTTTTTTTACTCAAGATGTTTAGGCCAACTTATGCGTACCTCGACTAATCGGGATCAATTTCATTGTCCACTCGAGAATTTCGATTAAAGCCAAGACAATGTTACGTATGGACTTACCCCAAAAAGAATTGATAGTACTTAAGAGATTTTAAACTTAAGACTTAAGACGAAACAAACTCTTAAATCTCAAATTTCGATCACCAGGCCAACTCTTTAGGATTTTCATTTTTAGAGTTGGTCCACATTAATTTCCAACTAACAAAGGAATCAATTATTATTATTATTATTATTATTATTTAGTTTTGAAATTTGAACCAAGTTAATAAATTAAAAAATAAAACCATTCTAACCCAGCACATAAAAGCCGAATTGATTCGATTTAATTTTTTTTTTGTTTTTAAATATTTTGTATGCGGGTAGTTTCACGTTGAGACTCATAAATAGTTGTGTGGGATTTAATTCCATCCCACTGGCCTCAAGTAAATAATGGAGTACTAGACAAAATTATTCACATATAATTCAATTCCATTGATCTTAACAGTACCCAATCAAAACATGGCATAAGTGTACATGGCATATAATTATCAGTATTGTATCGTACCAAAAAGTACGTATCATTTTAGAGTAAAATTAACATTTTAGTTACTTAATTTTGTACCGTTTAAATATCAATACGTATCGACTATACCAGACAATATTAGATATACCAAATAATATCGGTCAGTAGCAACCAATTCCGAATACAGACTAATGCATAACTAATTTTTTTCAAAAACGAATTACTTATTTTTTATTTCTTCTTTTACTTTTTATTTTTATCTTTTAATTCAAACTTTGAATATAGCATAAAGACAGAGTTGTAAAACTCAACAATATTAATTTATTATAAAAATGATTAAATATAAAATTAATATTAGTATTAAGTTAGTCATCTCATTATAAATAATAAAACTACAAATTAATTTTGATTAATTATTTAAAATATTATGTTATTTAAATGTTTATGGTATATTAAATTATTTATTATTAAACAATATTTGAAAACAAAACACATATAACATGTATAGGGATAAATTTAAACTAGCATTTAATATTTTTTTAGTACCATTAGGTATTATACTAATATAAAATTAAATATATTGGGAACATAAAAAAAAGTGAAGTATAAGAAAGAAACAAATGCCAGAAGGCATTTGATTTGTAATTGTATGGTGGGCCCCAGCTCTCTCCTTATCATGGATTATAAATCTTCAACCATAATCCATAGGGTCCCCAATCCAAGATTGAATGAACTTGCCAACAGACATGATGGCCATCATCTCCCCTTAATTACTCTCTAACATAAATTTAAATAAAACTTTCTTTAGTAATTTAGGTTAAAGTTAGAATTTTTTATTTTAAACCAAACAAGAAAAAAAAAACTTGTTTAGTCTAAAAGTAATTTAAAATAACCATGCAAAGAAAAAATGATGATTTGAGAATTGAGTTTTCTTTAATTTTAAGCAAAATGACTAAATTCACTATCAAATCCAGTTGTCAAACTGCTACCAGAAGTAAAGGAAGGTATGGAAGGTGAGTTCTCTAAGGGATATGTGAAGATATATTTTCAAGAGGGAGAGGGTGCTACTGTGAGTTATTCACAGTAGGGGAGTGTGTTTTAAGATGTTTTATTTGTTAATTGTAAAATTTAATCGAAATCGTTTATTATGTTGAAATTGTCGAGTAGGTAATTTGTGTAAAAAATTAGTTTAATCAGATATCATTATCTATGTAATCAGAGTATATTTATTTTGAATAAATTAATTAACTTATAATATTTTAAGAATAAACTACCAAATAAATATATCTTAATCATACAACTAACAATATTCAATTCACCTGAGTTTTTTTTGTAAGGATTACTTACTCAACGATTTCAACACAATGAACGATTCCAATTAAATTTTAGAATTCCAATAAAATATCTTTAAACACAGCATCTCCTGTTGTGAGTAACTCATGGCAGAAATCCCAACTCCATTTCAAGATTAGACCTTTCAAAATTTTATTTATCAAATTTCAAGTGAACTCATAATTATAATCGAAATTATTTATCTGGTAGGAAATCCTTAGAAGACTTTGTAAAAAAAAATCAACCTAATTAAACACCTGTAGATATATGATTAAATCGCATTCTGTTTCACGAAATGAATGATTCAAACTTTCATAATTTCTTAAAATGTGTTTTATTGGCATGTTTATCAAATATTCGATGAAGTTGTATTTTGCACAAGTAATTTTCTCTGTAATCTTTTTAGAATGCTCACTTCGTCTCATTATTATGAATCTATTCCAAACTCACAAAATGAAATTTTGAACTTTTTTTTGTTGAGATTTTTAAGTACTAAGAAGAAGTTAACTCTTCTCCAAGATCATCTCCACAGCACCCTTCAAAAATAAGGTGGCACATGTGTTCTTTTCTACCTCATATCTAAATTTGCTGTTTTTAAAATTTAGCACTTCAATTGAAATAGCAATTGATATTTTATATAATTTCTTTGGATTATATGTTACTACTTTAAAAAAAATTGGCTGTTGCAAATTTAATTTATTAAAAAATAATTTAATATTATTTTTGTCTCATTTACAATTTTTAAAATGTTGATATTATTAAAATAATTATTAGAACAACAATAGAATAATAGTGTTATTAAAACTGATGAAAAGGTGAAAGCATTTTTACATACCAAATTATGGAGCAGCAAATATGTTGGTTGGGAATATATCCTTTGTATTATAAAAGTAATAATATAAACTCTAAAAATTTGTAGTAAAATGCTGAATTTAAACATTTAAAATAACTAGTTTTTTTAATAACAGTTATATTAGCGATGCTCAGGATAAGATATATATTTCTCTTCGATCTTTCTTCTTAAAAACTTTTCTCAGTATCTAAAATTAAAAAATTCTATTTTAATATTGATTTGCACTAATCGATATATCAGACCAAACTACGCAAACAAATAACGAACAACCACACGAGGCATACGATTTTTAACGTGAAAGATCCCAACTCGAGTAAAAACTAACGGGACCAATCCAGGTCCAATTAAATCAAGCACTATTACTGAATTTTGGTTATAAGAGATCTTACAAGCCACCATTGAACTCAAAGCCTATGAATGTATGCGTACTCTTGCCTAATTCACGTACAACAAACCGTGCTTGATTACTGTCAGAATCCACTACGAACTTCAACTCTTAAGAATCCATCTAAGTGATACCATGAGCAAACGAAAGAATGAGAATATAAAGCTTGAAGATCTTCTTAAAAGCCTTAAATCTATCTCATCATCAAGCAAAGGGTGAATGAAACTCCACGAAAATTTATTCTTGAGAGCAGCCGATGGTTGAAGACATTCAATCTATTAAAAGCACCCCCACTACATAAACCCTAGCAACGATTTAAAAGCATCTCATATGACAGATCAATCGAGAAATTTTAAACGTCTTGCAGCATTTTTGCTGAGAAACAAAGAAACAGAGGGCTGCTAGTGACTGCTCGATAAACTGATCGAGAAGCCTGTTGAGCGGTGGAGAGGAAGCTGCAATATTTGAACTTTTCTGAGCATTTTCTTGCAACACGGTAATATCCAAACATAACTTGCTGCAATATACAAACATGACTCTAAAAATGTATGTGTCAAATATCAAAGAATAAGATATGAACAACTTGTCACAGATTATGCAAAAATACAAGAACAATACGAAGGTCGAAATTTCCTAACTGTGAGACCCAGTACCGTTTCATATTTATACATATTTGGTGTTTGGTACATGTGTTGGCGTTTTCGCCTTAATATGCTTATATGAATTATGACGCATGTTTTAGTTAATCGGAGTGTACGGGGTTGGTCCTGGGGGCTGCGGGGAGTTATGGTGCGAATTTTAAATTTTTAAAAAAAAAGATATCTTGGAGGCTTATAAATATCTGGAGTTAGACATTTTCAAAAGATATTTTCAAAACTTAACTCCTAAGTTTTCTCATTTTTTCTCTCTGCCTTCTCTCTAACTTCTCGAGGGCCCAGGGCTTGGTTTTTGATAAACCAACTGCTGATCCTTAGTATCGGCAACGTGGTCTACGCATCCATCCAAACGGAATTCGATTCTGACGAAGCTCGAATTTACACGTGGATCGAGGCATCGAGCTTTTGACCAAACGAGGTAGATCTCATATTCTACTACTGTATAAGGGTTGTATATGTAATCTTATACTGTTTCACCGTTTAAAAACCCATGAAATGTGATTTTATGTTTTAGATCTGATTTTTTATTTAAAACTGTTTTACGGTGTTTCGATGGATGGAAGTGTGTTTTGAAGGTTTCCTTTCGAGGTTTTGATGCGAGGCTCAGGCGTGTTGATGCTTGAGGGTGTTGTACGAGTGTTTGATGGGTGTTTGGAGATTCTATTTGAGTTTTGGGAGCAAAAATCAATGAACCCGTAGCCAAAAAAACAAAATATGGGGAAGTTCAGTCGACTGAACCTTGCTTTGGGGAGTTCAGTCGACTAGACCAGGAGGGTCAGTTGACTAAAATTGCTTCTGTTTGGTTTCTCATTTTCCAGTGAGATTTTCAGTCGACTAGGGGCTTGGGCCAGTCGACTGGGGTACTGTATGGGCTATTGGTGGTGTTTTGGTGGTTCGGAGGTTTGGTGTTGGCTCTCATCGTGTGGTTTAATGGATGAAAATGGAATTTTTACGAAAACTTTTGCGAGAAACGTGTTTATTGGAGATTTGGAGCTAACCCTAGGAGTTGAGGCTCGCTTTCTAAACGTTTTCATAAAATGTGGATGTTTTTACATATTTTGGTTTGATCTCCATGGTTTCATGGATTGAATCTCATACTTATACATACGTTATATAACTGCTATTGGAAAAAATATTGCGGAAATATTTTGTTTTGTTCTCCTGGTGAGGGATGAACCTGTGTACATGTATAATGTACCAATTTGAAAAATATTTTTAGAAGACTATCTAGATGTACCGAGATGACGTGTATGTGGTATGAGTTGCCCTCAGTGTAATTCTGAAAACGTGCGCAGAATAGGTACTCAGGTTCTTCGGGGTAGTTCCCGTAAACTGAGGCGGATGGGTGCTCAGCTCCCTCGGGGTCATAACCCGTAAATTGAGTGGTACGTTCATGGTGCTCCGTATAGAACATGTGTATATCTAGGCGATCCCATGATATATGAGGGTTCGATACTAGACATGAGTCTATAGTTGTGACCTCTGTTCCCTGGTGATAGAGTCGATACATAGGATCTTATTTTTCTTTTTCGCGATGGTAAATTCCGCGAGGGAACGATATTTGATTACTGTTTTTCCTTAACTGTGGTTGGGTATTTGCAATGTTTGCATCACACGATTTTAAGGATGAAAACATGGTTTTATGTTAATAAAACCGTTTTGGGAGAGTTGTGGTCTGATGGGAAAACTTGAGGGTTTTGGATGAAAAACCTGTTTTAGTTGTGTGGTTGAGTTCGCTTCCACTATATGATTGTATATTCCTACTTCACAGCTTATTATCTGTTTTCTATTGGGTTTCGGTTAACGGGTGGAAATTTTCTGTAAAACTATTTTCATGTGATGATGTGGATGAGGAGTAGCAATGTGGTGCCCGTGGTGGCGGAAGATTTTTGCAATTTTTTTTTGATATACATATTCCTGAAGGCAGGTTTTGTACACCATAAGACGATATATTATATGCATGTTGAACTGTTGTCTTTCTGTTTATGAGAGATATCTTTGGTTGGATCTTTATTTGTTTCAACAGACGAATTTTGATGTATGAAAATCTGTATTTTCATATAATTTGGTGTTTGGTGAATTTTCACGTTACCCCGAATTTTAGGGCGTGACACTAACAATCTACATTTTTGACAATTCTAAAACAAAACCCCAAGACAGGGCATCTAACAAAAAGTATCCATCCAATCATACATCATTCACTATTCAAAAAGCAAAACAAATTTGGCATTCAACACAACCCAAATTTTTTTTTTGAAACTCCCCTTTGGAAGACTCTCCTCCTTAACAATATATATCTCCCCCTTTTTGTCACGATTGACAAATTCAACCAATAAATTATGCCAATTTGTTTTTTTTTTTGTAAGGAACAAAATTAAAAAGTAATTACAAGACTTACGTATTTTCTCACTCGTTTGAAATCACAACACCTAGTCAAAAAAGTCTAAAACACAAAGTGTCCAAGATATCGTCTATTTATATACGGCGGAACATAGTCAGAAAAAATTATATATAAAACAGCGTATGTGACTTGAAAAGTTCCAAACTCTAGGATATAAGATCGTTAGTGCTGAGTCATATTTACTTATCTGAAATCAAAAATTTCACAAGATCAAACCAATTTAAACTCAAATCACTTTACAAAATACCCACCCCCCCACCAATAGATATACACATTTTTTTCGATTGTAAAATAATCAATCACACGGTTTTCATTGGCGGCTTTCACACTAATTAAAAAAGGTAAGACAAATGCATATAGGTAGCCTTTTTCCCAAACTAACTATCTATGAAACATAACGTATGTGTAGGAGGCAGTTTAATTCTTATGTTCTTGTAGATCGCCATTATGAGGTCATTTTGTGAAAACTGAAAATAATTGAGAAGTAAGAAAAAGGCCCATAGAAAGGTTAATTTAATCATAATTTCAGAGGATCCTTGCATTCGAAATCATTCAAGAGTGTACAGAATAGCATCATCTTTGAAAATGTTCTAGAACTACATGAATAAGGTTATCCAAAAATTAAAAAGTGTATCAAGTCTTAAATGAGAGACAAGAGGATTTCAACCGAAGTTGAGCATAATGCACAGAAATCGGTACTCACATCTTAATATTATCCCCCATTTTTTTTATATATAAAACACAAGTAGAAACAAAAAAAAAATCTAAAAAAACTCAAACAAACACAACTTAAACGCACCCTTAAGAACTATCTAAGGAAAACAACCAAAAGAACCATCTAACGGTTTTGACATGTACGAAGGTGATCTAAATTACTTTTTCTGACCCAAATTCTCATATATCTAGTTCTACTTTATGAAACTTGGCGTTTGGGTATAGACTTGGATGAATCATTATCTGTACAAGCATTGGAAGTAGGTCTCCTAATCCTAAGATAGGCTATTCTATTCAATAGTTTATTCATTTGATCAAATAATTTACTAAGTACATTTTTAATATTAGACCTTTCAAAATTTTAGTTACTAACTTTTAAATGGACACGTAATTATAATCTAAATTATTTATTTGGTAGGTCATCCAAAGAAAATTTTGTATAAAAAATTTAATTTGATCGAACATCAATAGATACATCATCAAATCACATTTAGTTTCACAAATGGACAATGTAAACTTAAATAATTTATTGAAATGTGTTTAATTGACATACCTATATCATATTCGATCAAGCTAAATTTTGCACAGGTAATTTTCTCTGTGATCTCTCTAAAATGCACGGTTAATTCGTATTATTATTATGAATCTATTCTAAACTCACAAAATGAAATTTTAGTTTTTTTTGTTTTTGAGATTTTTAAGTATTAAGAAGAGGTTAGCCCTTCTCTAAGATCATCGCCAAATTGAAGCACCCTTCAAAAATAAGGCGGCACATTTGTCCTTTTCTACCTCATTTCTAAATTTGCTATTTTTAAAATTTAACACTCTAATAGAAATAACAATTGATATATTTTATATAATTTCTAACGATTATATGTTACCACTCTTAAAAAAAATTGATTGTTGCAAATCTAATTTATTAAAAAATAATTTAATATTATTTTTATCTCATTTACAATTTTTTTAAATGTTGATATAAATAAAATAATTACTAGAACAACAATAGAATAATAGTGATATTAAAATTGATATAAAAAAAGGTGAAAGCATTAGGTTTTTACACACCAAAGTTATAGAGCAGCAAATATATATTTGGTCGAGAATATAGCCGTTGTGTTATAAAAGTAATAATATAAACTCTAAAATTTTGCAATAAAGCGCTGAACTTAAAG